>JAVCWC010000031.1:57500-140000 GCA_034769755.1 Odontamblyopus lacepedii
TTCTGATTCTGCTCCTCTCAAAGTGACATCAGCTCCATCACAGACAGAAACACACTGCTGTAGTTTTACATGAAATAAGAAAATCACTTGTTACATCATGATCGAGTGAAGAGTCAAACACAGATGAAGTTTACAGAAGAACATTTGAAGTGAAAGAAAGTTCTAATCCAGTAATAGTACAAACGATTCTAGTATGAACAGTGATGTAGCTACGACTGCATTCATACACGAGGCCAAAATGTCAAACTCCATTTTGAAGCAGAGGAACAATTTTTCATTTCGATCATAAAGTCTTAGGATAGAATATCATTGTCAACTGTGATAATATTTTATGTGTAATTCATTTATCAAAATGTATCTTGAAATGCTGTCAAAATTACATGCTGTATTGTGCTGACCATGGTTTACGTGACTAAGGCTGAAAGATATGTAGTAAACAAGAGCATTGTGAAACAGGAAAAGATATAGAAGAGATACAAGATATACGCCTCATATTAGTAATGTGTAAACATGGAGATATGTGAATATTTTGATGACTCATATTGTGAATAAAAGGCACGGAGAGACGATGGTCTGAGAGAGAGTACCAGTACCCAGCAGTGTACTGGCGTGGGACGAGCTGTAGCGAGCGCCACGTCTCTCCCGTGCACGTAAAATCCAAGACTTGTCTCAGGCTATTTCTTCTGAACCTTGGTGATTTAATCCACAATTGGTTGGAGGTTTATTTTGATAACAACTGTTGATTCTACGCTGTTTGTGTAAAATTCCCTAACAGTTTCTTGGTCCTTCGAGCCGGATGGAGGAAATCTTCGTGGAGGGTGATCAACGGTGATTGGAAGTCTCTGCAGAGCCGGCTGAAACCGAAAATCCACATTTCCAGTGGCAACCACCCTTACCCGCCCTCTCCGTCGAATTCACTCCATCCTACCAGAGAAAACCATATCACCTTAAGGTCAGAAACCAGATCAGTATTTTATTACTACAAGAGGTTTAGTAAATAATACTGAGAAGGACTAGGCGTATATGGGTCACAGACTGAGTGAGTGAAGTGAAAAGTATGAGTGGATATTTGGATTAATAAGAGCAATGGTCAATTGAAAAAGAGACCATTAAAGTGTATTAAAGCCAAATATCATTAAGGGAATTTAGGCCAAAGGACGAACCGGAGAGATTCCAGTGGCTAACGGTGGTATGTGAATTAACACCCGGTTTATGGCCGCACGAGGGTAGAAGGTTGTCATAAATCGACAGTAGTCCAGAAGGATCTTACGGTGACTCGCTGAGGCACATAGTAACAACACAACCATGTCTAAAAAGAACAAAGGAGGAGAAGAAATGACTGACGAACAGTACATGAAGTGTACGTTCCCAGGTTCCACCAAATTCCTTAAAAAATGGAAGAAAAAATATGGGTTCACGGGGGAACTTAGTCATGAACCCCTCCAAAAGTTAATACTGAATTTGGCAGTAAAAGACCAGCTGAAAGGTAGAACAAAACAGACTCCAGGTAAACAGATGATATGTGCAAGATTGTGGAAGGAGGAAGTAAAAAGAGAAGGGGAGAAAAGAACTAAAATATGCACGGTATCTAGAAAAGACGATGATGATGGTACGAACACTTCTAGCTCACAGGCGCCTCCACCACCGCGTCCACTGCCACAAAATCCCCCACCCCAGGCTCAGGCAGCAGTAGTGCAAACAGATCCAGAATCAGAGGGCGAACAATCAGACACCCACATGCAAGGAGAGGTAGGGGGACAAACTAGCCCATATGCAAGATTGAGTGAAGAGTTGCATGGATTAGTCAGGGCAGTGAAAGAGACTACTATTGAGGAAGCAAAAAGGACAGCACAATCTGGGGCGAGGCCAAAACACCCACATGTGACCCGACAGGCCACGGGAATACGCACCTCGCCACCTCCAAGATACAAAGAGCACTACGATAGGCAGAGGAAACCAAAAAAGACACAGCCAAAAACAGCCACATTCTACACCTCACCCAATCCATGGACTGAAATGACTAGCGAGGACGAGGACGAAGATGACGAAAGGGAACCTGCCCTAGGGACGTTCCCAATGATAGCCCTCCCGACGCCAGGAGCGGAAGGAGGGGACACAACATTAGTTTACAGGACTTGGACACAAAGAGACGTAAAGGAAGCACTTGAGGGGGTCACAAAACCCCAGGAGGACATAGAACAATGTATTACTGACATGGAAAATTTGCAAAAAAGTTATCACTTAGATGGCTTGGAAGTGCAGCAAGCACTGATGACACTGACAGGACAGAAATGGACAATGGTAAGGGGGGACTTTACAGGCACTCGACCAGATGCACAAAATGCAGGACGACGTGAAAAAATCCCACACGACACCGATCCTCGATACAGCACGAGGCGCGGATGTGGCCAAATATGCGCCAGGTGTATGCCAGGCGTGCAAATTACTCCATTATACAACAAACAAAACAGAAAGACGGGAACCAGTACAAGATTTCAGATTTAGAATTACTTAGGTATTCAAGACTCACAGCGGGATCCCAGAAACCCAAGAAGTAGACGGGGCCTTCAACAGCAATTAAAAATGTCCATCTTAGGAGGCTCCACCAACCCATACAAGAGTGGCTCAAAAAGAATTTTGTTGGCCTCCCCACGGCCTCACTCGCAGATTTTATGACATGCAGTGCAGTGCAGAAAGCGGTGATAAAGAAAAAGGCCAGTCAGAAGCCCATTCCCACGTTTGTTGTACAATCAGGAAGCCTATGTAACAGAAAGGTCAGGAGGAAGAGGGTACAGGAAGTCAAGAGGTACAGGTAGACCTACAGGAGGAAGGCTAGACAAACAAAGGACATTGACAGGTCGGAAGGAAGGTGTTACATATGCCACAAGAAGGGCCATTTGGCGCGAATTGCAACAAAGGAAAGAATAGAGAGGATGATGACAGTGATGAGGAAGAAGGAACCAGAAGGCAGAGACAAGGCAGCGTGACTAGCACCATACACAGACACACAGAGTGAACATCCACACCCAGACACACCAGATAGACAGGAGCATATAGGAGAAGACACACCACTTACACTGGATATGACAGAAGAGCCAGCAGAACTATACTTAACAGAACAATCAGATAATAGAGTAAGACCAGAACTAACATTATTTGTAAATGGCAAACCCATGCTGTTCCTGGTAGACTCAGGAGCAGAACACAGTCATTCGTGATGACAGGGAATGGGAACCAATGGGAAAACAATCCGAGTGGTATCAGCGGCTGACCAAATACAATCAAATAACATAAGCAAGCCTATATCATTAGCCTAGCAGAGGAAGAACCGCCTGTACTGTGTGAAGTGGTCCTATCTCCACAGTGCCCCCATAATTTATTAGGACGAGACCTAATGCTTATGTTAGAAGTAAGTGTCTACCCCACTCTAGGAGGAGTCATGAAGGCAGGTAGATACCGCTCAAGGGCGAAGACTTAGAGGCACTAGTTGTAGAAAGCGACGGACCATGCCATTATTGGTGGTCCCTAGATATCCCCACTAAAGACCCCACACACACGGCATCCCAACTCGTGAAACGGCAAAAACAATAGCCAAAGGAGATCCTGATTTCATGGGAAAGAATGATTTACACATGACCCTAAGGTTCAAAGAAACCTCAGGCCCAGACTGGAGATACGACAAAGCAGTACACAATTTAGGCCCACAGTGTGCACTGCTGACATACATGTACTACAAGGTGCGACAGTATTTTGTGACATTGATGTAGCTCAGACAGTAACTTATCTGATGCCAATCCCGGCAGGCGACACGTTTCACTGGCCAAGGGAAGGCAACAACAATGGTCAGACCTTGGAGCAGAAGCACAGGCAGCGAGGAGACTCACTGATTGGAAAGCAGCAAAGGAAGAGGGGAGCAAGTTAGTCAAGCTCCGGAGGGAGGCGTAGGAATTTAAAATACAGGCTTACTCTCACACCCAACACACCTCTCAGACAGGGGAACAGGAACACATGCAGATGCATGGATGAATGGAGTGATATATAGAGCAACTCCCGTTGACAGTTGAGGAAGAAGAGGCATTAAAAGATGTACCCGACAAAGTGTGGAGCCAAGGACCGTCCGACGTAGGACTTATGCTAGGGGCAGAGCCGGTAGTAATAACAGGAAAAACAGAATACAGGCCAAAATTAAGACAATACCCGTTAAAACCAGACGCTGAAGATGGAATTAAACCCGTAATAGAGGGTCTAAAAAAGGCAGGAGTAGTGGTTGCTTGCCCAGATGCCACATGCAACACACCAATCTTCCCAGTAAAGAAGGCTCCACCCTCACTAGCATGGCGAATGATTCAAGATTTAAGAGCAGTGGCAAGCAATTGTTCAAAGAGCGCCCAATGTCCCAAACCCACACACCTTGCTGAACTCAATTCGAACCACAGCATCACACTTTTCAGTGATTGACCTAAGTAATGCATTTTTAGCATACCAGTTGAAAAAGAGAGCCAGAAATGGTTTGGGTTCACATATAGGGAGAAAAGCTGACATTGCCAGACTCCCACAAGGATTATGTATATAAGCCAACCGTGTTTTCTGACATCACAAACTGTCTACTTGGATTTGATCCCCCAGGAGGCAGCCAAATTCTAGTATCGTAGATGACATCCTAGTAGTTGGAGACCACGGAAGAAACATGCAGGCAAGATACATTAGCCTTACTAAAATACCTAGGCAAGACAGGAAACAAAGTGAGCAAAGATAAACTGCAGCTTTGGAAGCAGGAGGTCAAATACCTGGGTCACACTGTGACATCACAAGGCAGGGCCATCTGCTGTTGACAAAGAAACAAATGATGTCATTCCTTGGATTGTGCAATTACTGTCGCAGTTGGCTACTAGACTATGCCATACTAGTAAGGCCGCTACAGGATTTGATGTATAAAACACCCATGGCAATGAAAGATCCATTAATTTGGACACCAGAAGCAGAAGCAGCGTTTTGCATGCTAAAGCAGTCATTGGCAGCAGCAACCACAGTACTGGCACACCCAGATTATGAGAAACCTTTTGTGCAAATGTGCGACAGTAGAGGCGGGTTTATGACCTCAGTCCTACTGCAGAAACATGGGTCCAAAATCGCCCAGTGGCATACTATTCATCACAATTGGATCCTGTCGCTGAAGACCACACCACCATCTTGTACAGGCTGTAGTCGCTGCAGCAATGGCCATACAAGCCTCAGCAGAGGTAGTCTTATTTCACCCACTCACACTGCAAGTCCACATGCCGTCTCGGCACTCTTGCTGCAATCAAACATGTCCTTTTTGTCACCAGCAAGACACCTGATGTGCATGACTGTCCTGCTGTCACAACCACATCTGACAATAGAGCGCTGCACAACACTGAACCCATCCACACTCCTACCAGTAGCAACAGATGGACAACCACCGACTGTATAGACAGGGCAGAGACACAGAACAAACCAAGACCTGACTTACAAGACACTCCCCTGACAAGAGGAAGCGTGAGTGTTTGTAGATGGAGTCGGCAAAAAAAAGAGTGAAATGGGGCGAAAATCAAGTCGGATATGCAGTCACAACAGAACATAAAGTGTTAAAACAAGGCAAATTACCATCTAACCTCTCTGCACAAGCAGCAGAATTAGTAAGCACTAACAGAGGCATGTAAATTATATGCAGGTAAAGCAGTAACAATATACGGACAGCCAATATGCATACGGAACCGTACACATATTTTGCCAACAATGGAAACACCGTGGTTTAAAACTTCCACAGGAAAGCCAGTCATGCATGCCAATCTATTACAAGACTTACTATTAGCTATGCTGTTGCCCTCACACATAGCAGTATGCAAATCACGAAGCACACACCACAGGCACAGGCGCAGTATCAAGCGAAACAGGTTAGCCCGACAAGGCTGCGAGCAAGCTGCAGAAGGACAGAAAAACACACACGCATGCACACGCTCAAGAGCAGGTGACAGAAAAAGAAATGAACATCCTGGCAACATACCAAAACAAAGCTACGCTAGCAGAAAGAAGCTGTGGCTCGGAAAGGTGCACACCTTGTAAATGACATTTACACAGGACCAGGCGACAAACCATAGCTACCAAAATCCCTGCATGCATGGGCTGCAAAATTGGCACATAGGGCCTTGCCATGTGTCAACAGAGGATAGTGGATATAGTAAACAGACATTACAATACACATGGATTTAATACTTACTCCAAAAATTTTTGTAAGCAATGCATCACATGTATAAAAAACAACCCACAAGGCCAATTAAGACCCAAAGAGGCGCCTTCCCGAACCAGAGCATCCATTCCACACAATACACATGGACTACATCCAACTCTCCAAAGCAAAGGGAGTAGAATATTGCCTAGTGATCATTGATGCATACTCCAAATGGGTAGAACTATTTCCAACTGCCAAACCAGACGCATTGACGGTTGCCAAAGCATTATGCAAAACTATAATTCCGACCCATGGAATTCCAAGAGTTATAAGATCCAGACAACGGGGCGCACTTTGTAAATGAAGTAATAGACAGAATTGGGGAACTGTTCAAAATGGACTTGAGAAGACATTGTGCATACCATCCACAGTCAGCAGGACTAGTAGAACGGACTAATGGGACCATTAAGAACAAATTGACAAAGGCCTCCAAAGAGACAGGACGGCCATGGCCAGACTGTATCCCGTTAGTAACGCTCAGCATGCACATACTACCAACCAAGGAACATGGACTGACGCCATTTGAAGTGTTATATGGTCGACAATATAGGCTACCATACCAGACTTACAGCTTATAACCAAAGATACACCCGACTCAGACAAGACTTTGGCAGACTATATGAGAAAGACATTGCTTACAAGGGAATGTAAAGAGAACAATGAACTGCCAGAAGCACCCTTATCTCTACAGGATAAACAGGTGGTGCCGGGAGACAGCGTTTTCCTCAAAGTACTGAAGAGGAAAAGCTGGAACAGTCCTCGATGGGAAGGGCCCTATCGCGTACTGATAGCCACACCCACCGCAGTTAAAGTCGAGGAAAGCGGCGTGGATTCATCTCTCACACTGCAAACTCCGCACATTGGCGGACCTGGCTGAGACCTCCTAGACGCAGGACTTCTAGAACTCCTAGAAGCAGGACTTCTCTGGCATAGCTGAGACATCAACGGTGTTCTTACAGCAGAAAGGCTGGGCACCGCTCCGTTAGACAACAACTGAGCGTTCTGATAGGTTTTACCTGAGGCGCCGCCCACTGATGAACACTCTACTTGCCCTCACCATTGTTGCGCTCCTCACAGCAACGAACGCGAGCAAGTCGCGGTCTACAATTACCGCGACCCGAGTTGCTCCCATGCGACCAAGCCACATGTCTCTGGTACAGTTATGCGTGCAGGTGAGCGATACTGTGTCATTTAAAATACCATTCACAGAACCCAAGTATGGAGGTACCACGTTAGCACAATTGGCAGAATACCCGGCGTATTACAGTTATTATTTGATGGTTGGACAATTGGACAACAGTTGAAACGCCTTTGCCGTATCTAGAAATGACTGGACTCCCATCCGACCACACCCCTTGCGAAAAAATGGGCCGACAAAATCGTAATGGCCCAAGATGACACAAATGTAATATACGGTAAATATGACTGGTGAAGCTAACGCCTCGAGCTGTATGCTCCCTACGACTATCGTGTACAAACCAGGCCCCACGTATGATCCATTTGTGGACATTATAGTATGTACAGATCCCAAGCCTGAAAATAATGACCACGCCCTACATCTCAGTGGGACGGGGCCCAGAATATCACGGTGTTCAAACCAACAAAATCAAGCCCCCCAGACTCGTGGTTTAAGTGGAGTACTGGTATGGCAGGCGACCAGAATAATTGGCTGATAATGGCAGAACAAGCTGCCAAGGTAGCAGCGACTGCGTGGTATGTATGGGCCCTAGACCAATACTTAGAGTTGTGCCGCCCCAGTAGAACTGGGCTGTGTAGTCACTCTCTTAAATTCATCACAGATAAAGGACCCCAACTGCACCCAATTACAGGCAACATTCCCCTCAGTCCCACCTGCAGATCGAAGCCGATATTCCACTCTGCGTAGCCGTACAGAACTTCATGCCTAAACATAACAGGATCACAGGCGGCGACAAAGCGTGGCGTGATACCGGACATCTCTGCACAGAGAACATAACAGTAAACACGTCCTTCACTCCAGTCAGTCGGCGCAGACATCTGGTTGTATTGTGGGGAACAATCCTCGACCTGATGCCAGTCGATGCCTCAGGCCTATGTGCTGTGGTCACGCTCATTCTACCCGTTAAGGTCCTCCCGACTACGGTGAAAGACATAGTAGAAGCCCATAACAGCATGATGCTGCGTCACTGGGCTCGTCAGAGCGTGCCACTAGTACATCACAGTGGATAGGTGACACAACTTACATAGACGCCATTGGGGTTCCCAGGGCGTCCAGGCCAGTACAAACTAGTCAATCAAGTGTCTGCAGGATGGGAATCCGTAATACCCATCATCACTGTCAACAAAAATGTTGATCGAATTAATTATATCCATTACAATGTACAGAAACTGGGTAACTACACTGGAAGAAGCCTATCAGCTGTCCACGAACAGCTTTAGGCCACCTCCTAATGGCATTCCAAAATAGGATTGCGCTAGATATGCTCCCTAGCAGAGAGTGGAGAGGTATGCACCATGTTTGGTGACCAATGCTGCACGTTCATTCCTAACAACACACACAATCAGGAATTAAGCCTCACAGTGGCCTTAGAAGGCCTCCGTACACTTAATAAGAAAATGAAGGAACATTCTGGTGTTGACACATCTTTCTGGGAAATTGGATGGAAATTTTCTGAAATTATAAGCAATTAATTGGTTCAGTTTAAATGTCTATCGCTATATTTGACTCATTGTAAATCATACTATGTTGTATATGTATCCCCTGTTTAATAGCTAATATCCAAAGAGTCAATTACCTTGCTATAGCGCCAGTACAACAGGCTTTAATGCAGGACCAGGTCCGTCTCTTGGTCCTGGGACGACGATGACTGACTTACCTGACGATGACCCAGGTCATCAGTAATGCTCTGCTCTCACACATGAATGGCGCTAACTAACTAAAACCATTCTAATGGAGAGGTTGTATGGCTGAGAAGTAAATGGTGTGATTTTTGATAAACAGGGAAATGTGATAATATTTTATGTGTAATTCATTTATCAAAATGTATCTTGAAATGATGTCAAAATTACATGCTGTATTGTGCTGACCATGGTTTACGTGACTAAGGCTGAAAGATATGTAGTAAACAAGAGCATTGTGAAACAGGAAAAGATATAGAAGAGATACAAGATATCGCCTCATATTAGTAATGTGTAAACATGGAGATATGTGAATATTTTGATGACTCATATTGTGAATAAAAGGCACGGAGAGCGATGGTCTGAGAGAGAGTACCAGTACCCAGCAGTGTACTGGCGTGGGACGAGCTGTAGCGGCGCCCGTCTCTCCCGTGCACGTAAAATCAAGACTTGTCTCAGGCTATTTCTTCTGAACCTTGGTGATTTAATCCACAATTGGTTGGAGGTTTATTTTGATAACAACTGTTGATTCTCACGCTGTTTGTGTAAAATTCCCTAACAGTTTCTTGGTCCTTCGAGCCGGATGGAGGAAATCTTCGTGGAGGGTGATCAACGGTGATTGGAAGTCTCTGCAGGCCGGCTGAAACCGAAAATCCACATTTCAGTGGCAACCACCCTTACCCGCCCTCTCCGTCGAATTCACTCCATCCTACCAGAAAACCATATCACCTTAAGGTCAGAAACCAGATCAGTATTTTATTACTACAAAGAGGTTTAGTAAATAATACTGAGAAGGACCCAGGCGTATATGGGTCACAGACTGAGTGAGTGAAGTGAAAAGTATGAGTGGATATTTGGATTAATAAGAGCAATGGTCAATTGAAAAAGAGACCATTAAAGTGTATTAAAGCCAAATATCATTAAGGGAATTTAGGCCAAAGGGCGAACCGGAGAGATTCCAGTGGCTAGCAGTCGTATGTGAATTAACACCCGGTTTATGGCCGCACGGAGGTAGAAAGGTTGTCATAAATACGACAGTAGTCCAGAAGGATCTTCACGGTGACTCGCTGAGGCACATAGTAACAACACAACCATGTCTAAAAAGAACAAGGAGGAGAAGAAATGACTGGCCGAACAATACATGAAGTGTCGTTCCCAGGTTCCACCAAATTCCTTAAAATGGAAGAAAAAAATATGGGTTCACGGAGAACTTAGTCATGAACCCCTCAAAAGTTAATACTGAATTTGGCAGTAAAAGACCAGCTGAAAGGTAGAACAAAACAGACTCCAGGTAAACAGATGATATGTGCAAGATTGTGGATGGAGGAAGTAAAAGAGCATAAAAACAGAGAAGGGGAGAAAAGAACTAAAATATGCGCGGTATCTAGAAAGAGCGATGATGAATACAGAACACTTCTAGCTCACAGGCGCCCCTCCACCACGGCGTCCACTGCCACAAAATCCCCACCCCAGGCTCAGGCAGCAGTAGTGCAAACAGATCCAGAATCAGAGGCGAACAATCAGACACCCACATGCAAGGAGAGGGAGGGGACAAACTAGCCCATATGCAAGATTGAGTGAAGAGTTGCATGGATTAGTCAGGGCAGTGAAAGAGACTACTATTGAGGAAGCAAAAGGACAGCACAATCTGGGGCGAGGCCAAAACACCCACATGTGACCCGACAGGCCACGGGAATCGCACCTCGCCACCTCCAAGATACAAAGAGCACTACGATAGGCAGAGGAAACCAAAAGACACAGCCAAAAACAGCCACATTCTACACCTCACCCAATCCATGGACTGAAATGACTAAGCGAGGGCGAGGGCGAAGATGGCGAAAGGAACCTGCCTAAGGGCGTTCCCAATGATAGCCCTCCCCGGCGCCAGGAGGCGGAAGGAGGGACACAACATTAGTTTACAGGACTTGGACACAAGAGGCGTAAAGGAAGCACTTGGGGGTCACAAAACCCCAGGAGGACATAGAACAATGTATTACTGACATGGAAAATTTGCAAAAAAGTTATCACTTAGATGGCTTGGAAGTGCAGCAAGCACTGATGACACTGACAGGACAGAAATGGACAATGGTAAGGGGGGACTTTACAGGCACTCGACCAGATGCACAAAATGCAGGACGACGTGAAAAAATCCCACACGACACGTCCTCGATACAGTACAGCGCGGTGTGGCCAAATATCATGAGTGTATGCCAGGCGTGCAAATTACTCCATTATACAACAAACAAAACAGAAAGACGGGGAACCAGTACAAGATTTCAGATGTAGAATGACAGAGGTATTCAAGACACACAGCGGGATCCCAGAAACCCAAGAAGTAGACGGGGCCTTCCAACAGCAATTAAAAATGTCCATCTTAGGAGGGCTCCACCAGAGGTAATTTTCCTCCTGTATATGTCACAGTTGTTTCAGAATCAAATGAGTATCTGGTTCTTATAATCGATTTGTGTTTAGATATTGATTTTTTTTAACAGTACTTTAAAGTCTTACGTAGATAGTTCAAAATAAGAGTCAAAGTTGAGCCCAAATTGTGAAGAACAAAGCTGCTATTTGAGTTTAGGGAAATGTGCAGTGGCTCCAGTATGAATCCAGACCCCAGTGTAGAGAGGCTGAGTGAACCTGGTCTGGACTCTGTGGAGGAGGCTCATGGTTCTTCCAGAGATGCTGTAAAACGCCAAAACCCCTGAACCGTGGTCCAGGTAAACCCCGATTCTAGAACCGACAGGACCTGAGACCTGGGACTGGACTAAGTTAAACCAAAATGAATAACAGTTAGGTTCACAATGTAAGGCCCAGGATTTATCGTTGTATCCAAATCCACATTCAACAGAGTTTCCTTTCCTCTGAATATCTCTGTATGAAACTGCTATAAGAGCCAACTCCCCGCTCCACTCCACCTCCCAGTAACATCGGCCCGTCAGACTCTCTCTGCTCAGGACCTGCCACCACACACTGAATCTATCAGGATGATCTGGATAACTCTGGTGTTCACTCATACCTGTTACTCTTCTGTTTCCATCAGACAGAGACAGTCCTGTGTGAGCTGTGTTTGGGTCCAGAGTGATTTCTGTAGAATATTGTAAGAAGTCGTCTCTGGAGCTGGGTTCAGCTGGTGCCAGTAAAACCTGGACTGGACTCAGAGTGAGCTGGAGTGTGTCTCTGAGCTTGGACACAGCTCTGGTCACTTCCTCAAAGTAGCTCCGGTCCCCTGTGTGAATGGTGTCTGGCTCTGTGCTCTGTGTGTGTGGGGACAGTGAAGCGTAGACCTGTAGAAACTGGTTATGATCCTGGGTGAGGGCCAGTGTGTCCAGCTCAGAGAGGCTCCTCTTCAGCCCCCTCACGTCCTGCTGCACTTGGTCCTGGAGCTCTTGGACTCGGCTCAGTTGGGTCTGCTCCTGGGAGCGGATCTGCTGCTCCACTTCAGAGCGTCTTTTCTCCAGGAGAAGGGCCATCTGTGTGAAGCTGTACCCGCTGCGCTGCACTGCTGTCTGGGCAGAACGTCTGATGTCCTGGGCCTCCTGTTGGAGCCTCTTCAGGTCTGTCTCTTTGTGCTGGAGGCTCTGGAGCAGCAGGGCCCTCCTGGCCGGCAGCTCTGCCTGTCTCTGAGCCCTCTCTGAGGCAGAGGCCACTATGTCATGACCCTTATGTTGGTCCACAGAGCAGAAGGAGCAGAGCAGCTGCTGGTCACTGCGGCAGAACAGATCCATCACTTTGTCGTGTTCAGAGCAGATGTTTTCCTGGAGACTGTGAGACGGCGCCACCAGCTGGTGTTTCTGTAACGCTGCAGCTTCATAATGAGGCTGTAGGTGGCGCTCACAGTAAGAGGCCACACACTGCAGACAGGACTGGACAGCTCTCAGCTTCTTCCCAGTGCACACATCACAGAACACATCCTGAGGTCCGGCATAGCAGTGGTCTGCAGGGGGCGCTGAGAGTCCAGTCTTCTTCAGTTGCTCCACCAAATCACTTAACAAAGTGTTTTTACGCAGGACAGGCCTGGGGCTGAAGTTCTCTCTGCACTGAGGACAGCTGTAGCTGTGGTTCTGTTGGTCCCAGTGGTGCTGAAGACAGTTCATACAGTAGTTGTGTCCACAGGGAGTCGTCACTGGATCCTTCAGTAGATCTAAACACACGGAGCAGGAAAAGGCTTCTTGGTCGAGTGTTTTCTGCGCCATCTCTCCTGGATCACAAACACTTTCACTTTGACACACCTGAAATTTAAGAGTGGAGTGAGAGCTGTGGGAGGAGCCAGGCCGCACCCACAGAGGAGGAAGTGTCAGCTCTTAAGGGCACACACACACACACACATACGCACACATATACACACAGACATACACACACACACAGACACGCTCACACACAGACACACACACACACACACATGTGCTCAGAGTTTAAATAACAGTGTGTCACAGTTTACGTTACGTGTTACGTGCCGTAGATCTGAACTCTCTTCTCAAATGTTCTGCTGCTGAAAGCGAGAACAACCCACATTCTCTGCTTCTTTGAGCTTTGACACTTCAAAGCTTTGTAGTGTCTAAGTTCTGTTGCTGCGATCTGATTGGTGGAATTCCGATTCTAGAATGTGATGATGTCATACTCATACTCCTACTGCAAGAGCCAGATTTCCCTATTGATTATCCGTCCGTCTGTCTGTCCGTCTGTCTGTCCGTCTGTCCGTGGACAATTTCTTGTCCGCTCTCTAACTCGACAACCGTCTCACCTAGGAATGTCAAACTTCCAAACTGCACCAACAATTCATCTTTAACTAGGTTTGACAAATTCTAACTTAATTCTATATACAATAATTCAAAGTACGGGCGTATTTTGCCCCGCTGGCGGAGCTCTTGTTGATATTATTTTGAAGCAACGTTGCTCTTACTCTGGACATGGGTTGCCTCAAACTGGAACTCAAACCACTCCAAAATTTCAAAGCCACAATATGTAACTTTTAAGCCACAATTTTTTTTTTTTTTTTTTAAAGTTAATTACATTTTCAACACATTAGATATTTTTTATTTCCTTGAATCATATACTTTCTTACTATGAAAGGGGTCGCTTCTCCACAGATCTGACCTTTAACTTGGTTACTCGATGGTCTACATAGCCAGACCAATTGTGGAACATGCCAGACAAAGTAAGAACTACGGATGCAGAAAACTTTGCAGTTTCGGATGTCGGCTCCATGATATTGATTCTGTCTCCTGTTTGGACTCTTTACTGTCTGATGAGGCCCAGCACGTCTCATAATGTTTGAACTTTAATTCTTACAAAGCAGTTCAGTAGTTACTTGCACGATGCATAAGGGACATAACAAAATCAGATTAATTTTCTAATTAGGTAACTGTAATTTGAGAGGATACCAGTATCAATCCTTACACTGGTGTCGGTTGATATGGGATATGGGCAGGTTCTTAGAGGCATAGTATCAATATCGGTAACTGAAAAAGCTGGTTCGGGAGTAATAACATAATAAAGCAGATGGCAGATCGTCTGTGAATGGAGAAAAGCGTTCGTCCAAAGTCCACACTGATCAATAGTGCGTCCCAGCCTTGTGCCAGCCCATGATTTGTGCACGGACCCTTGCTGACCTTTCACTTGCACAATCAATCATTTTTTGACCATTCTGATTTACCTGAGCATTCATTTATCAGCAGCAAGGATGGAACCGCAAATTGTACCAGATAAGAGAAGGTTAAAGAGAAATGAATCAAGTGCAAGTAAAAGGTGGTGATAAAAATAGTATTTGGCGAAACCCGAGCACAGAATTCCTGCTTCAAATATCTGATTTATGGGTTAAGAGTTAAAGAGGGGTTATAATGTCGAATCTGCTTTTTTGGAGCTTCGTACCATGTTATAATGCTGTTCCCTCATCAAAAACATGGAGGTTTTTTATGTCGACTATGTGTGTTTGAGTAATTGAACAATCTCCCGGACCATATTCAAACCCTCCTTATGGTTTGCTGTACGAATTTATACTACAAGCTCCCAATGTAAATCAATTGGAGCCAGGTTCAGAAGGAGCTGGAAGAGCCTCTTGGGGCACTTCCTATTTGGAACATGGTGGCTAGTGCATTAGCTATGTCCATTCATATATACGGTGTATGGACTCAGCCCATAAGCCTACATAGTCATTTTTCATAAACATACAGAAGTGTGATGCAAAACTGTACACACCAACTTGACAAATCTGTATGATCATCCAGATTGAATCCAGAAACACAGTCTGTCCCCTCAGAGTTCACAAAAAGAAAACAGAAAATCGTGGTGCTCAAACAAGGGAGAAAGCTTAAGGGGACAAATGTTTACATTAATGAGCACCTAACAAAAAGAAATGCCGACATTGCAAGACAGGCCCGTGCACTGAGGAGACAAAACAAGATTCAGGCGACATGGACTTCAAACTGTAAAGTGTTCATTAAACTCAATGGAGCTCCTGAAGTGGCAAGGGTAATATGGGTCAGAGAGGAAGTGGAGCTGGACAAATTTAAATAACCCAAGGTAAATTCAGACATTCTTCACCACTAATATGATCAGTTGTCTAGCTATGCTTTTCTTTTGATATTCTTGATTCATTTCCAACATTAATATGCTAAATACACCAAACGCACAGACTTTACCAAATAAGAACATGGACATGATACAAAAAATCCTACAATATGGACAAATGGAACTGGAAACTGTGGAAAATCATGTGAACACTTTCAATGAGTTAGATGCAGAAAGAGACCCTGATAATAATTTTCTCTCTTCTATTGTTAGAAGCTGCAATTACTTTACCCAAGAACAGTATGAGAACAGTACAAAACCAGAGGATAAACTATCATTAATACACTTCAATAGCAGAAGTATGTATGCAAATTTTGATTCCATTAAGCAGTATTTGTATAAATTTTCTCAACCCTTTAAGATTGTAGCTATCTCAGAAACCTGGTTCAATATTGAGAAAGGTATACATTTTTTTCTTGACGATTACGAGTTAGTTTATATGAACAGAGCAAATAAATCAGGGGGTGGGGTTGCATTATACATTCATAAATCAATTAAATTTAATGTTCTAGCAAATATGACTCTAGCAATCGATGGAATAATGGAGTGTTTATCAGTGGAGATAACTAATGACAGAAAGAAGAACATAATCATATCTTGTATATATCGGACGCCAGGTTCAAATATAGAAATGTTCAATGAAGGGATGGATACTCTGTTTTCCAATGTGAACCAAAAAACATTATTTATTTGTGGTGATTTTAACATTGATTTGTTGAATCCCATGAAACAAAAAAACATTGATGACTTTATTGATACTATGTACAGTCTGAGCTTATATCCTACAATTACAAAACCCAGCAGAGTAACATCGCATAGTGCCACAATTATTGACAATATTTTTACAAATATTATGGAAGATCAAATTACCAGTGGCCTGTTTATATGTGATATTACTGACCACTTACCTGTCTTCACTCTGTATGATTTTTATCTCCAGAAAACTAAAGAACCCCTGATAACACTGACTAAACGTATGATAACTGAAGAAACAATAAACTCCTTGAATCATCATCTTGCTCATCAAAGCTGGTGCACAGTCTACAGTGAAACAAATGTGGACAGCGCTTATAACAATTTTTTAGATATATTCACTTCCTTGCATAACAAACACTGTCCTGTGAGAAAATGCCATATGAAGAAGAAACAAATAAAAAGTCCTTGGCTGACAAAATAATTAATGCCTGTAAAAAGAAAAATAAACTTTATAAACTGTTTATCCAACTAAAAACACCAGAAGCTGAACAACGATATAAGAAGTATAAGAACAAATTAATAGATATTATAAGAAGTAGTAAACAGCTGTATTACAAAAATAGATTGTATGAAAACAAAAATAATATGAAAGGAACTTGGAACATATTAAGCAGCTTAATTAAACAAGGTTCCTCCAAGCCAAATTATCCAAATTACTTTCTAGATGAAAACGGGGAAAATTATGACATGAGAAAAATAGTGACCAAATTCAACCACTTTTTTGTAAATGTTGGCCCAGATTTGGCTGCTCATATTCCAGACCAAGGATCAGAAAATTGTTCGAATATTAAACAAAATCCCTGTTCCCTTTTCCTTTCTGGAACTAATGAGCAAGAAGTGATTAATACTGTACTGAAGTGTAAAAGCAACATGTCCACTGACTGTCATGATATTAATATGACTTTGGTTAAACGAGTTATTTTGAATATTGTAAAGCCATTAACATATATCTTTAACCTATCATTCCAAACTGGTTGTTTTCCAGAAAAAATGAAAATAGCAAAAGTAATCCCACTATTCAAAGATGAAAATAAGCATTGTCTTACCAATTACAGACCAATTTCTCTGTTGCCCCAGTTTTCAAAAATTCTGGAGAAACTTTTTAACTCTCGACTTGAAATATTTCTTGAAAAACATCAGATAATAAATGCAGGACAATATGGTTTCAGAGCGAATAGAACTACGTCAATGGCATTAATGGAAGCAGTTGAAGAAATCACGACTGCATTAGATCATAAAAAACATGCAATTGGTGTCTTTATTGATCTCAAAAAGGCCTTTGACACAATTAATCATAAAATTCTACTCAATAAGCTAGGAAAATATGGAATTCGAGGTGTGGCTGGGGACTGGGTGAAAAGTTACTGAACAGAAAGGGTACAGTACGTCAAAATGGGCGAGAACATATCTGAAACACTTGACATTGCTTGTGGTGTCCCCCAAGGGTCTGTGTTGGGACCTAAACTGTTCAATATGTATATAAATGATATTTTTAATGTATCTCATGTGCTAAAACTTATTCTATTTGCAGATGATACAAATATATTCTATAGTAATGATAATTATAATGAGCTTGTAACTACCGTAAATAAGGAATTAATAGCTATAAAGAAATGGATGGATATGAATAAATTATCTCTAAATATTAAGAAAACTAAGGCACTAATGTTTGGAAATAAAAAAAATAATTCTGAATTGCAAATAATGATTGAAGGTGTACCAATTGAAAGTGTAAATGAAGCTAAATTTTTGGGTATAGTAATTGATAACAACTTGTCGTGGAAACCCCACATCAGACACACAAAAAACAAAATTTCCAAATGCCTGTCAATTATAAATAAAGCGAAGCCATACCTTGATGTAAATGCACTCCGTACCTTATACTGCACCTTGGTACTCCCATACTTCACATACTGTGTCGAAGTGTGGGGAAACACTTACCAAAGTGCAGTAAATCCATTAATCATATTACAGAAACGAGCAGTGCGGATCATACACAAGGTCGGTTTTTTAGATCACACCCATAATTTATTTATTCAATCAAAGCTGTTAAAATTTAATGATCTTGTAAAATGCAACACATCAATAATTTTATTTAAAGCATTTAATAAATTATTACCCCCCAACCTACAACGCTTCTTTACAGTTCGAGAGCTCATAACTTGAGAGGATTTGGCAACTTCATATTGCCAAAATTCCGAACTACTCGTAAAAGTTTTTGTGTGTCTGTATGTGGGGTAAAACTCTGGAACAGTCTGGAATTACAACACAAGCAGTGTCATAATATTCATAGATTCAAATCGTTCTATAAACATCAGGTCTGGTCACAGTATATACAAAGAGGGTTTTAAAGTGTATCTGTAATCAGTCTTATCAGTGTTACCTGTGCTTGATGTTTCCTTACCATTGTTGGTATTCTGTCTATTACCATTGTTGGTATTCTGTCTATTACCATTGTTGGTATTCTGTCTATTACCATTGTTGGTATTCTGTCTATTACCATTGTTGGTATTCTGTCTATTACCATTGTTGGTATTCTGTCTATTACCATTGTTGGTATTCTGTCTATTACCATTGTTGGTATTCTGTCTATTACCATTGTTGGTATTCTGTCTATTACCATTGTTGGTATTCTGTCTATTACCATTGTTGGTATTCTGTCCATTACCATTGTTGTTATATTCTGTCTGTTACCGTTGCTGGTATTGTTTACTCTCCTTATCATTGCTGATATATAGATAGAAAATTCTGATCATTCTGATGTAACCTGTCATTTGTGGTTGCACCTCCATGTAATGTGACACTTAACACCTCTCAGTGTCACTTCTGATGAGAAATGGGGGTGGGATTAAATAAGTTTTCTTCTTCCCACTCCCTTTCAGGTAGAACTGGCATGTTGTGCAGTATGTTGATATGTTGTCGTTTTGTGATTGCTGCTGCCTGAAATGAATGAATAAAAAAAAATAAAAAAATAAATAAAAGAATACAGTGTCACATCTTAGCCACAGTCCTTGTCTTTTTGTTTGTCTCATTTATATTTTGTAAAATAAATATAATATAATACTATACTGTTGAATGTGTAAACTTATTTTCTAGTTACATTACACACAAATAAATCATCAAATATGATTCAAATTCAATCATAAATACAGATTACTGGACATTTGTTTATATTTTTGTGTTTTAGTTTAGACTTGAAATAGGTTCAGTTAGTTAGCAAGCTAACAGCTTTTCATCTTTCTTGTTTGTCATTCATATTGACTAAAAACACATGAGAATAATAGAAACATGTTGTCTTCTGTTACAGAACAGCAAAATGTCAGATAGAACCTTCTAATTCTAAGACGAATTCCGCAGCTGGTCGTCATGGCGAGCTGTTGCCACGGTAACACATGGTGACAAAAGCTCACCAAAATCATGGCCACTGACTTCAAAGCTTTGTGTTGCTTTGAAGTGTGCCACAAAGCCACAAAGCCACAAAGCACGGAAGGTAGTTGGGCGTGACAGGAGTGCACCTGACAGTCAGAGTAACACAACTGTTGACGTGAACACATACAGCAGAGACACTTTGACTGCATTTAAAGCAAACCTTTTTTGTCTAAGATGCCGCCCAAAAAAGGTTCAAGAAAGAAGCCTGAAAAATCAAGAACGCCTATCTTGATAGATGGCCTCACCAAGGATGAGATGTCCAAGGAACAGTTGGAGGACTACATCCTGCGTCTGAGGGAGGAACTTGACCGAGAGAGGGAAGAGAGGAATTATTTTCTGCTTGAGAGGGACAAGGTGCATGCCTTCTGGGACATAACCGACAGGAAGCTAAAGGAGGCCAAAGCTGAACTCACAAACCTGGACAAAGAGGTGGAGGAAACAGAAATCAAACTTCAAGGAGAAATTAAGCTTTATAGACAAAAAATGCGATATCTTCTCTATGAACATCAAAATACAATTTGTGAGCTCAATGCTGATGGAGTAGCTTCAAAACAGGCATTGCAGGCTGAGCAAACATTACTAGAGAATAAACTTAGAAATGATTTGGCATCTCTGCTCATAGAAATATATCAAGAGGACACTGAAACACCAGCCATGGAACTTAAAAAGAAACATCAAGAAGAAATGGCTCATATGATAGCAATTTCAGAAAAGGAACTCCAAGATGCTGAGGCCAAAACTGAAAAGATGCATGATGAGCTGTGGCTGGATCTTGAGACTGAGAGGAAAAATGAAGTCAGCCGGGTCAGAGACAGCTGGAACAACTTCCTCTCAACTCTGATGGAGAAAGATGAAGAAGCTTATGAAGAAGCAAACGCCTTATTTAAGAACACAGAAAAGAAATTTGATATCTGCAATGAACTTAAGCAAATTGTTGCAGGTGAACGAACCAAACTGAAAAAAATTGAAAAGGAGTTGACACAAGAGAATCAACAAGTGACTGAGAATCCGACTGAAATTCAAGAAGAAATAGCTGTGCTTCAAAATAAAATGAAGTATAGGTCCAAAAAGCTTGACAACAAAAAGGAAATTGAACTAAATAATCTTGCATCTGAGAATAAGATGCTGCAAAAAAGGTTTAAAGAGCTGCAGTTGGAGGTGGCTGATATGCGCAAAACATCTGCAGAGACAACTGAGAAGATGAAAAACAAGGCGGATTCAAAACACATGCAGATGGAAAAGAAGATACAGACGTTGACAGAAAAGAAGGCCACCACCAGCTTCAGGGAGCCTGAAGTGGGTACAGCAAACAGAACTCATGCCCGGAAAAAAGCTGTGGCTAAAGACACCGACGCCTCCACAGAAGTTCCCAGGTTCCCAAACATCACAGAACCAAAGCAGGAACGCTTCAAAAAGGAGAGGAAGCAACTAGTACCCTCTCTGAATCAGACCAAGCCACCATCACCACCACCACCATCTCCGGTGCTGCTGAACGTAGTCTGTGCTCCTAAGAAACTGTTAGAGCATCCAAGACACCTGCTCTCCCCGTAAAGCCGACTGCACTTGCCAACAGAGTGGTTTTGACAAACACTTCAGAAGCCACCAAGAAAAACAACACTCTGCCGGCGATTGCTCAGAAAAAAGTCCCAGAGCTCATAATCTTGGACAAAAATCCAAGCATTAAAAACAAATCTAAATCCTGGAAGCTGCCTCTTATTCAGCCAATCGGAGGCCAGATCCAACCTGGAATGAACTGAGTGAGAGAGGTTCCCCAAATACATCCAGACAAGTCATGAGCAATCAGCCGGACCCCCTTCCTGTTGCTCTAGAGAAAATACAGAGAAGGAAACCACTGTGCAAATTAAAACATCCCATTCGGCCCACCAAATTAACCATCACCCACCCCAATGACCCCAGTGGTGTTATCCAGGCAATCCCCCTTCAAGTTCCTGTGCCACCCACACCACGTTCTAGAGGGCAGCGTCTGCACTAGACAACATTGTAGAGGGTGCTGTCTGTGTGAGTCAACGTTCTAGAGGGCAGCGTCTGCACTAGACAACATTGTAGAGGGCAGCATCTGTGCTAAAGAACATTGTAGAAGGTGCTGTTTGTGTTAAAATGCTAGAACAACACGACCAGCACTTTCACTGGTAGGTGCGTTGAACGCGGCCGAGAGGAAAAATTAGAGGGTCATATACAGGCGCATGGAATGACAATTGTAATTGTTGTTAAATGCTCTTGTGTAACTATAAATGGTGTTTTGGAAATAACTAAAGGACCCTACAGCTATTCTAAAAACTTTGCATCACGGGTGCAAAACTCAACTGCTGAAGGGTTGAGCCACTTGTTCTTCGTTCTGTTTGTTGTTATGCAGTCCTACATCAATATCTAAAAGCCAAAAAAAAAGTAAAAACAAAAAACAAACAAAAAAGCAAAAAAACAAAAAAAACAAAACAACCTAATCCTAATGAGCTGGCACCTTGCCGTGGTGGATCAGCTTGCGTGTCTCTTATCATGCCAATTGAACTTTCTGTTTCACCATTTGTGAATTTCTTTGGCTGAGACCAGACAAAGATCAGCTCTTAATCAGTTTTCATGGTGATCACATTTTCCATGATTTGGATCACATAAATAATTTAAAGACATATCAATAGCCATTTTTGTGAAGTATGTTTATATTGACATGTATTTCTGCTGTATTATTGCACTGTTTTTCATCTGTTTTCCAATTAGGAACTCCATTTATGGTGGCCATTTTGGAAAATGGCCGCCATATTGGATGTCTATAGTTCTAAATCTATTCAGTCCCCCTTTGTGACATCCTACCAACTTTGATACAAATATGTTGTGTTTCTGGCTGTTTTCAATTCATTTTATCATTACAGAATCCATATTGAATGCCTATGGTTCTAAATCTAATCAGTCTCCTTTTGGGAACCTTCCCACCAAATTTGGTACAAATATGTGATGTTTCTGGGTGCTTTTAATCCATTTCCCCATTTCCATGGTGGCCATTTTGGAAAATGGCCGCCATGGCCCCCAAGGGCCAGATCTTGAGCGCCTACGGTTCCAAATCTGATCAGACTCCATTTGAGAGTCTTCATACCAATTTTCATGCTTTTATCGCAAAGTGATCGATTTTCGCAGCTATCCGCTGGACTATACTCACACAACTGTCAAAGTAAAATGCCGTCATAGCCCATAAAACTGTCAAATAAGTTTGTTTTTAATTGTGTGAACCTCAGAGCTTTGAGCTAAAACGCGATAAAGTCCACTGAAACTTTCCCTATTTGTGGAGCTCCACTCTAGACCGGAAACACGTGACCTCCACTGGAAACACGTCACATCTACCGTAGACTTTTATTTTTATTTATATATACATTTATATTAGACAAACACGCCATCTACCATAGGCTTTTATTTTTTAATTATATTAGGACATCTCTCCTTTGAGAAAAGATGGTTTATTAAACAATCAAATAAACTTCTGGAATTTATCATATGAATAGTGAAACATTAAACCCATACACACACATACACACATAGCTTTAATAGGCTAATACACACAGCTGTATGTCATTGTACTCTCAAATAGTTTTCCCTTTTTGCTGAAGCAGGTGACAATCCAAAATGAACAAATATTTGCAAAATATGATCAGGTGGAATACCACAGCTTAAATGCAGTACAATAATACATTCTTATAGTACATGTAATTACAGTTACTATAAAATGAGACATCAAATAAACAGCACATTTCATCATGAATCAAATGTCAGTATAGATTGAAAAACATTCAGATAAATGTATTATAGGCAAAAAAATTTGTTTTCAGTGACTCACACACTTGTTAAGGTCACATAAGGCCACATAAGGCCATATTTATCACTTCCTCAGTGATGGAAGTTGGTGCTCCTCACCTCAGCTAAGATGAAAAGAAACTACCATTTTACTGTTTCACTTCTGCAGGAAATTAGAAGTTAAACCTAAACTTCATGGACACATTTAGGACACATTCAGGACAGCAGCAGACAGAATGTGCAGGAGGAAGGCCTGATGTAACCAGAGGCCCCACAGGTCCTCTCGCTGGGCCTCTACCTCAGTCTGGACACAGACAGTGGAGACATGACCCAGTGCATTTGGGCCACTCAGCCTGATGCATCTTGTGTCTTCTGGAGGAGGAAGAGCAGAATGGGCCTTATGTGTGATTGGTCCTGTCCTGCAGAGTGAAAACCTGTAATGACACACACATTAAGAAAACTCCAAAACTATTAGCGGTACTGTAAAATGAGGTTCACAGAGCCTGGACATTCACATCCAAAGGCAGTTTGTATAAACCAAAACAGTTAAATTAATAGAGGAATCCCACACATTTGAGAAAGGCATGTTTTCACAATTTAGATGATGATTTCAATAAGAGCGTGATTCATTTGCAGCCCTTATTATTACTGGAGTTTTCAATGCCACATGCCCCATACTTTATCAGGGGCAGGAGTCTGGGTCAGCACCTTCAGCGCAGTGTTAGCTTTACTTTGTTATCTGCATTTGACCCATTTCATGAATCATGAACATCACACTTCAAACAGTTTTCTCATTGTTATGACATTAGATGTGGCATGACAGACACAGTTGTTTTGTATCTACACCAGTGTCTGCATAAATCTGTTAAACATGGTTATAACATAAGCATTAAATATACAGGAAATGTAAAGTTTTTATAATATTATTAGTATTAGTATTTAATTTTATATCCCATAATATTAAAGAGCAAAACAGAAACATGAATTCTGACAAAAACATGGTCTCGGACATCAGATCATACTAGCCGACGGATGTGTCAGTGAGCTCCATTCTTAAAGTTCACTGTATGCAGGATTTGTGTGGCTCTGTATTAAATAAATCGAGGGGTTTCTTGTCAAACTGATGTGGCCTGCTTTATTTTTGATGCATTATTGTCTAGCCTAGCGTTAGATAAAAGAAATGTTTTATTACATGGGCGTTAGCATATGACTTCATTTCAGTGCTAATCGCTACATCAGTTAACACCAAAACACTTGTACGTGTGGTAATGTTTTACCACATGTAATGTTTTGTCAAAAATGGGGGGGAAAAAACGTACAAATTAACGTATATTTTACCTTTATTTGTGCCATGTGTTGGGTCCCATGTCCGAGATCCAGACATACAGGAAGTGCTTGCCAAATCAACCACATTCCGCTGTTTTGTTTAATAGGCTGCAATTTCTTAATTTGTGGGTACAAATTAGCTAAAATGTGGGAACGACTTAGTTAAAACATGGAAATGTTTTAGTGCTATATAATTAAAGTAGATTGCATTAATTTCATAAAACGTCAGCATCTGCAGTTTTGATGATTAGAAAAATTTTCAATGCAAATTCTAAATCGATTTTCTTCAGACAACAGACAAAATACTGTATTCATATTACAGTGAACCCTCGCTATAACGTGGTTCACCTTTCGCGGCTTCGCTGTTTCACAGATTTTTTCATGTTTTTATTTTTTTTTACAGTACATTGTGTTCTGAATCCTGATTGGCTAAGGGACTGTAGTCTAGAAGTGAAAAAAGTTGACATTGGTCTTTCACTTAGACCAATGTGAACAGTTTCCGTACCTCGTCTCTGTACAGCCCGACAAATTTACATTCACAAATTTTCTCCATGACAAAACCCACAATGTTGACGACATTCTGCACCGACAAAGGCATCTCCTAAGGAAGGTGGAAGCTACGCAGCTGTAGGGCGCCATTACGGAATAAATGAATCTTCAGTTCGTTCTCAGCCTTCAGTAGAAAAAGACGCTACAGTGGAGTCAGGACAAAGAGGCACAGTCAGAGGGACTGTGAAATACACTTGTCCAATACAATATGTCCAACCTTGTATTAATTATTCAAATTATTATTTTACAGGTTTTTTTTTTTTTTTTAAACTATCATAGTTATTTGTAAGAAAATGTTTATATTTTTATTTCTTAAACAAAACCTTGGGCCTGAAAACAGGTTTTGATCTTTGGTTTCATTCTATAGTACAGTATTGTATTGTAAGTAAGTAAGTAAGTAAGTAAACTTTATTTCTATAGCACCTTTCACAGATAAAATCACAAAGTGCTTTACAGAGTGCAAGTTAAAATAGATGAAGTGCAAAACAACAATAATAAATGTTAAAACAGGTAAATAAGACAAAGAGCAGTGAATTAACTAAAAGCTTGTTTGAATAACAGTGTCTTTAGCTGCTTTTTAAAAGAATCAACAGATTCAGCCACACGAAGAGACAGAGGCAGTGCATTCCACAGTCTAGGGGCGACTGCCTGAAAGGACAGGTCTCCTCGAGTTTTAAATCGGGTCTTTGGGACCTTCAGGAGGTTTTGGCCTGAAGACCGGAGGGAGCGGCCAGAGGTGTGAGGGAACAACATTTCTGAGATGTATTCAGGGGCCTGTCCATTAAGAGCTCTAAAAGTCAAGACTAAAATTTTAAAATCAGTTCTGAATTTGACAGGTGGCCAATGTAAAGCAGATAAAACCGGAGTGATATGTGCTCTTCTGTTGGTTCCTGTTTAAAGCCTCGCTGCAGCATTCTGGACTAACTGGAGACGAGTGACTGCAGATTTGTGAAAACAAGTAAAAAGAGAATTACAATAATCTAAACGAGAAGAAATAAAAGCATGGATAATCAATTCCAGATCAGATTTAGATAATAATGCACTCAGTTTAGAGATAGATCTCAGATGGTAGAAGCAGTTTTTAACCAAAAGTCTTGAGTGGCTGTCCAGGGACATTGACTGGTCAAATAGAACACCAAGGTTTCTAAGGCTCGGCTGGGAAGAGGAGCCCAGAGAACCCAGGTGTTTGATCAAAGGAACTTTCTGTTCAGGAGCAATGATCAGAGTTTCAGTTTTCCTAAAATTTAATTGAAGACAGTTCTGAGCAAGCCAGTCCTCAATAGATGAGACACAATTTAAGAGCTCAGCTAACTTGTGTAACCCTGAATCATTGAAGGAGCAGTACAACTGGATGTCATCAGCATACAAATGGTAAGACACATTTTTGAAGGTGCTTATAATTTTACCGAGAGGGCTGATGTACAAAAGGAACAGAACTGGGCCTAGGACTGAGCCCTGAGGGACACCGTGACTTCAGACATTATATTATTCACAAACATGGCAAAAGTTCTGTTGGTCAGATAAGAAGAAAACCATGAAAGAACAGTCCCAGAAATTCCTATCTCATTTTGCAGTCGACATAACAGTATTTTGTGGTCAATTGTGTCAAAAGCTGAGGACAGATCTAATAAAACCAATACACTGAACTGACCAGAGTCTGCAGCCATTAATATATCATTAGAGACCTTTAACAGGGCAGTCTCAGTGGAATGCATCCTGCGGAACCCAGACTGAAACTTATCATGAATACACTGACTATTCAGAAAAGAAGTCAGCTGCCCTGAAACTACTTTCTCGATAACCTTAGCTAGAAAAGGCAATTTTGATATTGGCCTGTAATTGGCTCTGATGGATCCAAATTTGGCCTCTTCAGAATAGGACTTAAAACTGCCTGTTGGAGAGACCTTGGTCCTACCCCAGTTGACAGAGAAATATTTATCAATCTGACAATATGTGGACCAATCATATCAAACACCTTTAAAAACAGTGAGGTGGGTACAACATCAAGTGGGCAGGAAGAGGGTTTCATCTTTTTTAGTAAAGCATTAACATCCTCCAAAGTCACAGGCATAAATGAAGACCAAGAGCACAACGGAGAACCAACACTGGGGGTACTATCCGGAGATGGCTTCACATTTGCCCTGATATCGTCAACCTTTTTCACAAAAAAGTTTAAAAATGTGTTACAGTCTTCTGTTGTGTGTATGGGCACCAGCGGGGCTGAAGGTGATGCAATGTTATGGATGGTATCAAACAGGATTTTTGGATTTTTCTTGTTCAAATTCACAAGATTAGAAAAATAATCCGATCTGGCCTGTTTAATCATTTCATTCAGCGATGAAATCAACTCTCTTAAACGTAGTCTGTGCACTTCAAGCTTTGTAGATTTCCACAGGCGCTCTACCTGACGACATGTTCTCCTAAAAGCCGTGATGTTCTCATTCATCCACGGACAGGGTTTATTAGGAGGAGATATTTTGATCTTAACAGGAGCAACCTCATTTAAGATAGACAGGCAATGGTTATTAAAAGACTGGGCAAAAGAATCCACTTCATTGCAACTGTCACAACAACTTGGTTCAAATAATTCAGAGAATTTCTCAACTGCAGTTTGATTTATAATTCGCCTTTGAGAAATCACTTTATGCGGATGGCTATCTACATCAAAAGACAAATTAAAATACACACAGCTGTGGTCTGTAACATGAACATCCACAATACTGAGCTGGTCTATGTTAAGGCCAAAGGAGAAAACAAGGTCCAATATATGTCCTTTCTTATGTGTGGGACCCGACACATGCTGTTTAAAATGAAACGACTCAGTGAGTGACAGTAACTCAGAGGCCACACTGCAAGAAGGGTCATCAATGTGTATGTTAAAATCCCCAAGAATTAAAACTTTCTCAAGTTTGATAACAGAGGATAGAAATTCAGAAAAATCATCCAAGAACGCACGTGCAGGACCAGGAGGTCTATATATTAAAACACAATAAAATGAGTCAGTCTGACCAACCTCAGCCAACTGCAGCTCAAATGAGTAGAAAGGGTCCGGCTTCATAAGTCTACAGGAGAAGCTGTCCCGGTAGATGAGAGCGAGTCCGCCTCCACGCCGGGCAACACGCGGGGTCCCAAACACGGAACAGTCCGGTGGGCACAGTTCATTCAAGTGGGTGTATTCCTGTTCTCGCTGCCAAGTCTCCGTCAAGAACATAAAATCCAAGCGTTCTTCTTTAAACAAGTCACCAAGGAAAAAAGCTTTATTCGCTATAGAGCGAGCGTTCAGCAGGGCGATCCGTATTGGCTTAGCGCACTCGGCCGCAGATGCGCGCTGGCCAGCTGGACATCGCAAAGGAGACAGGAGACCTTCCACACAGTCGGCTTGACAGGTGACAGCTCGTAGGATCCGCTCACGTGGTGCTGGGAGCTTGGCTTGTCGAGTCGGGAAGATCCGGTCAGAGTGCCACAGACGCGGCGACGCACGGGACAGCGGTGACGCATGGGCCGGATCCCACCCTGGCTCGCAGACTGGAACCGGCCGGAGGCAGCGCTCGTCCCCTGCAAATCCGAATCCGCTCACGGTGATTTTCCCCCGCTCCTTCCTCAGCCTGGTCTGAATCCCAGCCCTGGATCCCCGCTTCCTTCTTCGGCCGCGGCGCTTTGCCAGCCGCAGGTATTCAGGAGATGACGTGGCGCATTCAAATTTTGGAGGGAAATACTCCGTATACCTGGCCCAGGTAATGCAAACATCCTCCATTCGCTCCTTAATACGAAATAAAGTGTGCCGATCATATTGATATTGAATGACAGCTGAGACACAGTTAGTTGACAGGCTCGATAAAGCAAAATATAATATCAGACAGACATAACAATGCGAGACAGTTGAGATGGAGCAGAGGCCAAGCCAATCACAGGCGCCATCGAAGTGAGTCAAGATGGTCGACTCCTCTGACTGTGTGTGTTTATAACGAGGGAAAAAGTCGCTCTAAGTGGAGTTAATTCTCACACACATGGAAAATGACACATCTTGGTGTGTGTAATTGTGCATCTCTTTCTATTTTTATTTAAAGGTTTATTTCAGTCCAAATGAACAAATCCAAATGTAATTTCCACCCTGGAAATGCAGAAGTGCTGTGGCTCTGGCCGTGGTCCTGACAGGAGCTGTTTCCAGGACTGGACCAGGAAAGTCATGGAGCCACTGCACTTTTTTGTTTTTAGGGCAATAAGGAGATTTTTAATTTACTTACAGACTTGAGATTTTGTATTTTTTATGTCCAAAAAGTTGTTTCTACATGTTTGCTGTGTGTTTTATATAAAAGAGTGTGAATTTTATTTTCTGTCCCCCCCCCCATCTCAATTTCTGGTCCTGTAGCTTTGATCACAGCCTCATGACACAACTACAGCAGCAGATTGTGAAATAACAGACTGTACTGAAAAAAAGGATGTAGAACACTTCATTAGGGGGTAAAAGGGGCAGTTTGAAAAGCAACATTTAAAAAAAAATCCAGGCGAGGAGAAATGTACTAAAACTGCCCTCAGGTCTTCAGGGGTTAAAGCAAAACACGGGTTTGATTCAGCGGCAGCAACAACGCTACTTGTACCAACAACAAGCCGAGCTGCAAGAAACTGCAAAAACTTTTTTGAGGAATAATTAACTGTGATTAATCAAAATTCTAAAGTGTGATTAATCTGATCGTTTGACAGCACTAATTTCCAGCTAAGTCAGTACTTTATGGTCAGATTGTGCTCAAACAAAGCTCACATTAACGTCTCACAGAGCTTCAGACGGAGAGTTGGGGTTAGAGCCTCCAGTTAGTGTCACATCCCCAGAGAACGTTGGCTGCAAAGTGTCAACACAAAACTCTTCAGAATGGGCATTGCGATACCTCAGCCACACCTTTGTTCTCCTCAGGGCTCATTTAACATGTCTGAACAGAGACGCTCCGGTGCAAACACACGCCACAAAAACACCAGAATCGCTCCCGTGACTCAGCAATCTGGGTTATGCAAAACACAACAGATCTATTCTCACTTTCACCTCAGAGCGCCTCAGAGCGCCTCAGAGCGCCTCAGAGCGCCTCAGAGCGCCTCAGAGCGCCTCAGAGCGCCTCAGAGCACCTCAGAGCACCTCAGAGCGCCTCAGAGCGCCTCACCGCTCACGTCCACCACAGCCACACGTCCACATCACACAAAACCCACTCCTGTGAGATTTAAGATGCGTTTTAATGTTTCCTCCTCAAAAACAGACCTGGAGTTGTGTTTGTTTCATTCACACGTGTTTGAGTAACTCTTTATTATCAGTCCGTCTACATCTGTAAAGCTCCAAACGCTCTGATCCGCCTTGTGATGTCATAAAGTGGTAGTTTTCAACAGCTCCTTTTACCATTAGTTCAGTAGAGATCGGCAACTCCAGAGCTGAAATCATCCAAATGATTCCACATGGCAAATTTCTCTGATCTGGCCAAGATTTTAAAACTTATATCAGGTTATTCGTCTTGTTTTCAGATTATTATCGACTTACTCGCTTCATTATAGTCTAGAGGGAGTTAATTTTAAGAAAACTCGTCAGGTAAAATGATCTTGCTCCACAGACAGATTATTTCACTACTTTTAAGTCATTTTCTGTTAGATTTAAGTGTTTATATCATAGATTTTGGCCAAGCGTTTGTGTATTAACAGTGCAGAAGTGGAAAGGCGCACAACATAAAGCCTGTATTTACAATCTGCAGATATGATTATCAGGCTTCACAGTTCAAGTACTTTGAGCCGACTTTCTGCAAATAAATATTTCGCAATCAGGAACAATAATAAAGGTGCATCAGTCAAATACTGTGACTAAACACTAACTCACAATTCACAAAAGATGAATTATTTCTTTGATCATGGGTCCATAAGTTTCACCAGAGAGTTCAACAAACCGCCAAGCTTACGGTAAAGGGTTTGTGGCAGTTTGTAAAGGGTTTTCTGTAGTTTGTAAAGGGTTTACTGTAGTTTGTAAAGGGTTTTCTGTAGTTTGTAAAGGGTTTACAGTAGTTTGTAAAGGGTTTACTGTAGTTTGTAAAGGGTTTACTGTAGTTTGTAAAGGATTTACTGTAGTTTATAAAGGGTTTACTGTAGTTTGTAAAGGGTTTACTGTAGTTTGTAAAGGGTTTACTGTAGTTTATAAAGGGTTTACTGTAGTTTGTAAAGGGTTTACTGTAGTTTGTAAAGGGTTTACTGTAGTTTATAAAGGGTTTACTGTAGTTTGTAAAGGGTTTACTGTAGTTTGTAAAGGGTTTACTGTAGTTTGTAAAGGATTTACTGTAGTTTATAAAGGGTTTACTGTAGTTTGTAAAGGGTTTACTGTAGTTTATAAAGGGTTTACTGTAGTTTGTAAAGGGTTTACTGTAGTTTGTAAAGTGTTTACAGTAATTTGTAAAGGGTTTACTGTAGTTTGTAAAGGGTTTACTGTAGTTTATAAAGGGTTTACTGTAGTTTGTAAAGGGTTTACTGTAGTTTGTAAAGGGTTTACTGTAGTTTATAAAGGGTTTACTGTAGTTTGTAAAGGGTTTACTGTAGTTTGTAAAGGGTTTACTGTAGTTTGTAAAGGGTTTACTGTAGTTTGTAAAGGGTTTACTGTAGTTTGTAAAGGGTTTACTGTAGTTTATAAAGGGTTTACTGTAGTTTATAAAGGGTTTACTGTAGTTTGTAAAGGGTTTACTGTAGTTTGTAAAGGGTTTACTGTAGTTTGTAAAGGATTTACTGTAGTTTATAAAGGGTTTACTGTAGTTTGTAAAGGGTTTACTGTAGTTTATAAAGGGTTTACTGTAGTTTGTAAAGGGTTTACTGTAGTTTGTAAAGGGTTTACTGTAGTTTGTAAAGGATTTACTGTAGTTTATAAAGGGTTTACTGTAGTTTGTAAAGGGTTTACTGTAGTTTGTAAAGGGTTTACAGTAATTTGTAAAGGGTTTACAGTAATTTGTAAAGGGTTTACAGTAATTTGTAAAGGGTTTACGCAGGAAAACTAAAATATTATTTAATAAGCTCTACTAAGCTCCATTCAGTTTGATCGTCAATGATTATAGACCGATTTTAGTGTTAGTTTAGTAAGTTAATAGAAAAAAATGCTGACTAATAATCCAACTATCAAATAAGGTCACATACAGTAATAAACATTGAAAACTAATATTAAATACTATAGTATTAATGTATCATAATCTGGTGTGTTTAGGTAAGTTAAAAAAAAGATAACTTACACAAGTCTCAACAAGTTTCAAGCTCACAAATGCAAATCCAACTAGATGCATTTGGTGCGGTTCTGATGCCGCAGGAGGAGCTCGGAGTAGAGCTGCTGCTCCAGCTGAGGTGGCTGCTCCAGAGGCATTTTCAGTGGCTCCTGGGGAGGTGTTTCAGGCACGTCCCATCAGGAGGAGGCCCTGGGGAAGACTCAGGACGCGCTTGAGGGACTATATCTCTTAGTCCCTTATAGGAGCTGGAGGAAGCGTCTGAGGTGATAGAAGTCTGGGAGTCCCTGCTTAAGCCGCCGGATAAACGGAAGAAAATGGATGAATGTGTAAATGACCACAGTGCAGTCCTAATGTAGTGATAATGTGTTTTATGGCTCAGTTTTAGGCGCTGTGACCTGGTACACGATCGACCTGGACCTGCCTCCCGAACAGAGGTGGACGTCTGTGATTAAGGACAAGAAAAAGGAGGTGAGAACATTTCAAGCTCTATTTTAATATTTCACAAATAATCCTACTTCCTTATTTACTTTATTTTTTACTCTGTTCATTAAGATGGACGAGATGATTCAAGTGATTAGAGACTTGGCTCAGGCCTTTGTGCCCAGCGGGAGGCTGATTGAGTTGGTGGATCTAACTTTGGTGAGAGTCTTTAAAAAAAAAAACAGAAAACGTACATTGAACATTTCATTTTTAAATTCTAATTCATGTGTATTTTTTGTCAGCCTTTGATGCTGAACATGCTGCCCAACCCGTTCAGGGATGAGATCAGAGGAATAGCTTCAGACTCGGGCATTGCTCTGGGTAACGTCATCGAGCTGCTTTGTGTAAAAGGCACATTTTATTTTATTTCATTTATTTTATTTTATTCTTTAACTTGTCTCATTCAGGGGAGATCACTTTGTTCAACATCTTCTACGAGGTCTTCACTGTGTGCACCTCTGTAGTAGCAGAAGATTCTAAAGGTGGGTCATTGTTTTTGCAAGTCAAAGTAATATTAAAATATAATGTACAAAGACAAATTCATACACAGACACAAATCCAAGCACAAGCGCTTTAACCACTGAGCTGCTGCTGACAAATTCAAACTGTATTTCAGTTCAGGTTTTTATTGACTGTAACACGACATTTTTACCTTCTGAACTGTAATTCAAATGATTGTTTAAATGTTTTGCGCCTTTTTGTGTGGACTTTAAAATCTTCTCTTTCTGAATGACTGAGTATGAAGACACGGCAGCTGCAGGCTTCTGATAAATGTAAAAGATTCCAAACAAGAAATTGAACCCTGTCATCTGGACAAAGACTTTTTGCTCAAACAAAAATGGAGGGTTCAGACATCATCGCTCTCCTGTTTACACCTCCATCCTGCTCGATCCTAAATTAAACCAAAGGAAACTCTGGTGAGAGCCTGTGTGAGGTGTGACAGTGTCCATCAGGGGCCTGAGTTTAGCTTCTCCTTTGTTACAGATTCTGCCTGGACGATGCTTTATCTGTGCATTAGAACGCACAAGTTTAACAAGTTTATTAAGTGACATCAACATCTTAAATTCTGTCTTCTCCAGGGAACCTCCTCCATGGCAGAAATCTGGATTTTGGATTATTTATGGGGTAAGAACGTCCCATCACAAGTGTCCCTGGTGTTTCTCTGCTCTTATTAAATATAAGTCTCCTGCCTCCTGTCAGCTGGGACATGAAGAACAAGTCCTGGATCACGAGTGAGAAGCTCAAGCCTCTAGTGGTCAACCTGGACTTCAGGAGGAACAACAAAACCGTGTTCAAATCCACCAACTTTGCAGGATACGTGGGCATGCTGACGGGCATCAAGCCGGTGAGTTTGATTATGAAATGTTTAGGTTACGAGCACAAGATCACCACAATCAACTCAAAATCACAATTTGAATGGACACAATTAGCAAACTGCAAAGGCTGAAATATTTAAATCCATAATTTCTAAATGCACATGTTTAGTTTAGTTTAGTCTTTATTTGAAGGGACAATGTACAGATACATTAAGTTTAAACAAGAGCTCCTCCAGCGGGGCAAAATACGCCCGTACTTTGAATTATTGTATATAGAATTAAGTTAGAATTTGTGCAGTTTGGAAGATTCCAATACTGACAAGGTTTTCGCAAAGGGTCGGGCCGTGACCTTGACCTTTGACCCTGTGACCTTGAAATCAATAGGGAAAATCCTTGACCCATGGGGTGTCCAGCCATGAAGTTTGACATTCCTAGGTGAGACGGTTGTCCACAGACGGACAGACGGACGGACGGACAGCGCCATACCATAATACGTCCCGTTTTATCACGGGCGTATAAAAAACAGAGATGTTCTGCACCAGATTATAGCTAGTTTCCGTCTGCAGTCCCTAATTTACAGGAGTAAATAATATATAATTTAAGATAAACAATGAGAGCAGTATTTCACAGCACCAGTCTGACACAAACACTCACAAACACGGCCTCTCATTCATACCTTAACATTAGATTCAATTTTTAACACATTCGCACTCGCCTGCTGTCCATTATACAACATTTCAGTCCTATTTCATTCAGCGGTAAAAGGTTAAGAATGTTACACATACTAAAGTTACAGTTTCACATCAACAATTATATCTTCACTATAATATTTACACAGAATGTAATGAAACATCAGGAGCTGCTTTGTTCAGTGTTCACATGCCTGACTGCTCCACAGCCACTTTTTATACGCCCGTTGTAATAAGGGACGTATTATGGTATGGCGCTGTCCATCTGATCATTACAACATGATTCTTAATGTGTCTCACAACTTTTTATCCGTATGAAGCAGCTTTTTTTTTTTCAATTAAAACACCTGTAACTGAATAAGTGCAGGGAAAAGTGACCTGGTACACGGTGTATCTTTGATGAAACTGACTCTATAAGACCAGCCTCATAATAGGTACAGTACAATACTGAAAAATCCTCCTTTTCAGATAATCTGACCGAAATCTGTGTTATATATATAACCATTACAACAATATTTGATTTTAACCTTTGTGGTTTCCTCTATTCTGGTCACAATGCTGCAGCTTATCATGTGCTTGTCTTGTGCAACCGTTTGTCGGAACAGAAAGTACTTACAGTCAGAGTTACCTCACCTACATTTATCTCAATGTATAAATAGTCAGATGTTTTACAGATCATTTTTAAATGTGTGTTTGTGTTTTTTTGTAGATTAAACGTTAAACTGGGGCGCTGGTACGTCCTGGAGACAAACTACGACCACTGGGAGGACCCCTTGTTTCTAGATGACCGAAGAACTCCTGCAATGACGTGTATGAACAGGACCACACAGAACGTAAGGACAGTTTGTGCAGGCAAAAGAATGAAATATGTGAGCAGTATTTAAAACTGTGGTACTCATGTTGGTTTAGGAACTGAATGTAGCCAGAACTTGCACTACAACTGATTAAAACCTGGGTGCTGGTGCAGAGTAGTGAGGATTCAGATCAGAGACGGGGTTTTTTTAAGTTTAAAATGACTGGATTTCAGCATTGAAACTGGCAACGCAAATGAGGCGCATCCTGCTTTCTGATTGGATAATCATCCTGAGAACCAAAAGACCACAAATTATGACTTAAATAAATAAATGGGACTCATGCCCACTGTTTTTATATTGAAGAAAACATCTGCATTACAATCGTGACCAGTGGGAACAATATTTCATTTGAACATCACCTCGTATCTGAGGCACAGCTCAGTCATGTTTATGACATTTAAAATCTGAATTTCCCATATGGTTCCTTTTCATTTACAATAATGTCACAATCTCATTTTAGTTTAGTTTTCATTTAGTTTCATTTAGTTTGGTCATCGCAGTTTATCCATAGTTTAACCCTTGTGTAGCCCTGGTTTAGATCTGGTAATGCTCTGAAAACCAAATATTTGTTTTAAATGACACTTGATTTGATTTCTTTTGCAGAATATTTCAATAAAAACACTGTACGATGTGCTCTCGACAAAGCCTGTGCTAAACAAGGTTAGTTTTTGGTCTTTATCGTGTGACACAATTAACTATATTTAAATATATTTTGTGTTATTGTGTTTTTTGTCTTGTTTTTCCAGCTCACCACCTACACGACACTGATGCAAGTTTCCGACGGCACCTTTGAGTCGTACATTCGTGACTGTCCGAACCCCTGCATGCCGTGGTAACTGTTTTTTACAGTAAATGAGCTAAACCAAACTTTGCTCTAGACTTTGGAACAATTTAGGGATACAATGATTTATTTTTGCTTTATAAATATGACTTATGACTATTGTGGTGTAATTTGTACAACTATATGTGAAATGAGTTTTCTAATGTTTTCTAATTAAGATGTAGCAGAAACTGTCCTGTAGAACTGATAGAAAAGCTTCACTGAGACACTATTTTGTGCCTAACTGCATCACACGGACTCGCCTCAAATGGGACTTCCTGTTTTTATAGTGATTAATAAAAGATGTGATTTTATAAACTTGGGACTTGCACGATAATTTGAGTTTAAATCATTTTGTGTACATGTATTAGAAAATGTTTGGCGTATTAAATGAAATTGGTACTAAACTGGTTATGTCTTATTGTGTTACTATTTGCTAAAAAGCTTAATAGTTAATAGATTAGTTAAAAAAACGTTATCCACCTTGTATAAGAAAATATGCACTTTATTTAAAACTTGTGACGTGTTGTTAAAGGATTTGCATGTTTGAAATCTCATAAACTTGACCCCAGATCCTGCTTCAAATCCTGCGTTTACTGATAATAATAGTTATGATTTATTTAAAATGAGGAAAAAAACACTGGGCATGAGGTCCTCAGGTTGGTGTTTTAGTTTTCAAAATGGTCGAATCCGAAAGCAGAATAGCATCACATGAGTCTCACATTTGGGTTGCCAGGTTCAATGCTGAAATTCAGTTTATTTTTTAACTTAAAGGACTTTCTGATAGTATTTGCTTTGTCCATAAACTGAGAATAAGAAAAATGTGTGTATTCGATCTACATGTGGTAAACCATCCCATTCGTATATATAGTTATAACTCTATTAGTTCTGTTATTTATCGTTACAAAGCAATAACAACATCCAGATTTGAAAGATTTGACAATTTATTTAAAATGTATTAGAGTTCAATAGTCTGGAAACTGACAGAACCGAACAATGTCTGAACAAAGGCTTAAAGGAGTTTAAATCCGAGATATAAAAACATGTGAAGCGCTCGTGTCTATTCTACAGTGTCTAGAATCAGACGTGGCCTGTACTATCTAATTATACATTCCGCTCCTTTGAAAGCCTCGCACTATCTATTACGTGCACCAACTGGAAAAACCAAAAAGCTGTTATATTTATAACAATCTACCGACCTCCTGGTCCTTATGCCGAGTTTCTGACAGAGTTTTCTGACTTTATTTCAAGTTTAGTTTTGGAATGGGAAAGGATTGTTATAGTTGGAGATTTCAACATTCATGTTGATAACAGCAGTGAGCCTCAGCAGTGCTTTTGGTGCTCTCCTGGATGGGGTCGGTTTTACCCAGAGTGTGAACAAGCCGACTCACTGTCACAATCACACTCTTGATCTCGTCCTAACTTATGGTATTGAGATTAATGATTTAACTGTTCTTCTTCAAAACCCTATACTCTCTGACCATTTTTTAATTACCTTTCAATTCGTACTAAAAGACTATCCAGCTCAGCAGGAGAAAACTATAATGAAAAGAACAATATCAGAAAAATCAGTAGCCGAGTTCAAAGAAATAATTGAGCCAGTATTAAATGATATGCCATGTGACAATGAGAACAACTTTAATCCAATTATCATGGATCAGTTTGTTGATAGGACAATGCTCACCTTAAAATCTGCTCTCGATGTTGCAGCTCCGCTAAAACAGAAAAGTATTAAACCAAGACCTCCGGCTCCTTGGTTTACTCCAGAACTGTGATCACTCAAACAACACGTAAGATGCACAGAGAAGCTCTGGCGCCGCTCGCGCTCCGAGCAGTCTCTGAAGGCATGGAAGCTCTGCCTGCTCTCTTATAAGGCCGCTCTGCGAAAAGCACAAACCAGATACTATTCAAACCTAATAGAAGTAAACAAAAGCAACCCCAGATTTCTGTTCAGCACTGTAGCCAGGCTGACAAACTCGCACACTGCCCCTGAGTCTCTTCTCCCCTCAAAGTTCAGTTGTGATGACTTTCTTGAATTCTTCGATTACAAAATTACAACCATTAGAGACAAGATCAACGAAGCCACTCCAAAAATCAGCCCCGAGCAAATTCAGCAAATCCAGTCAGTAACACCAATATCCCACATAAATCCTCTAACAGCATTAGACAAATTTACTCCTGTCGATGAGGCGGAGATTACCTCAGTCATCATGTCGTCCAAACCATCAACTTGTTTGCTCGACCCTATTCCAGTCAAACTCCTCAAAGAAGCTCTCCACCTAATAATAGGTTCCATCCATAACATAATAAATATGTCATTAGAAAATGGCTTTGTTCCTCAGTCCTTTAAATATGCTGTAATTAAACCGCTTTTGAAAAAACCTAGCTTAAATCCTGATGAACTAGCCAACTACAGACCTATCTCGAATCTTCCATTTCTCTCAAAGATTCTGTAACGAGTTGTGGTGAAACAGCTTTGTCACCATCTGCAGGGCAATAATTTATATGAAAAATTTCAGTCTGGTTTCAGAGCTCACCACAGCACAGAAACTGCTCTGCTTAAAGTGACAAATGATTTGCTACTAGCTGCTGATATCGGGCTGGCTTCAGTCCTGGTCCTACTGGACCTCAGTGCAGCGTTTGACACCATTGATCACAACATTCTACTGCAGAAGTTAGAATGTGACATAGGTGTCAGAGGGACCGCCCTCAAATGGTTTAAATCCTATCTATCAGATAGGTACCAGTTTGTTAGTGTAAACCAGTGCACCTCTCCCTGCTCTAAAGTAGCTTGTGGTGTTCCACAAGGATCTGTGCTTGGTCCAATCCTGTTTACTCTGTATATGTTGCCATTAGGTAACATTATCAGAAAACATGGCATTAATTTCCATTGCTATGCTGATGACACTCAGCTGTACTTATCAATGAAACCTAATCAGACTGATCAAATCGATAAGCTCAGTGCCTGTGTGAAGGACATCAAAACCTGGATGACCCTGAATTACCTCCTCTTAAACCCTGAAAAAACAGAGGTCATTGTTGTCGGTCCTAAAGGTCAGAGAGATTCTCTGTCAGACCAGATAATCTCACTTGACAATGTGAGTATAGCCTCTAGCTCTACTGTAAAAAACCTTGGAGTCATATTTGACCAAAATCTCTCATTCACAGCTCATATAAACCAAGCCTGTAAAACTGCATATTTTCACCTGCGAAACATAACTAAAATCAGAAAAATTTTGCCTAAAAATGATGCTGAAAAACTTATCCATGCATTTGTTACATCCAGACTAGATTACTGTAATTCTCTGCTCACCGTCTGCGCTAAAGGTACTTTAAGAAGCTTCCAGTTGGTCCAAAATGCAGCGGCCAGAGTCCTAACAGGAACTAAAAGACGTGATCACATCAGTCCTGTGTTAAAATCACTTCACTGGCTTCCTGTCGAGTTTAGAATTAAATTCAAAGTTCTCCTCCTGACATACAAAGCCTTAAACAATATGGCCCCATCATATCTTCAGGATGCCATTGTCCCCTATCAGCCAAATAGAGCACTTCGCTCTCAGAATGCAGGATTATTAGTGGTTCCTAGAGTGTCTAAAAGTACAGTGGGGGGGAGAGCCTTCAGTTACCAAGCTCCTGTGTTATGGAATCAACTCCCTGTTGATGTTAAACAGGCACCACAGTCTCTTTATTTAAGACCAGGCTTAAAACCTTCCTCTTCAAAATAGCTTATGACCAGGTTACTTAGTTGATGTCACTAAGATAAGCTGCTGCAGGAGATAACAAGCTGGGGGAAGTGTGGCAACCTGAGCACTGTCCTCTGTTTCCTCCTATTTTCTCATCAGCATCACTCACTATGTTCTCATCTGTAGTTTGTTCATTGCTATTCACATGTTGTCCCCTGTCCCACTCCCCCTGTGGAGTGGAACTCTTTCAGACGCCTGATGGCAGCTGGACCTCTCTCCTCCTCCCCGCCTGGCTCCTCCTCCTCGCCTGGCTCCTCCTCCTCGCCTGGCTCCTCCTCCTCGCCTGGCTCCTCCTCTTCGCCTGGCTCCTCCCCTTCGCCCGGCCTCCCCTCCTCGCCCGGCTCTTCCCCACCTGGGTAGCTGTGGCCATACTGAACTGGCCCACGGGCCTGGACATCTATAGCCTGTCCGTCCATGGGAGTGGATCTCTCTGTGAGGAGCCATGATTGTGAAGTGTCCCAGGCTCCGTTTATCAGTCACAGCTTGGTATGTATGCAATTATCCAGATTGTTTTGAAATGTTGGATTCACAGGGGTAGAAACCAGGCGCAGCCTTCCTCCTGTTTTGAAAACATTTTCAGAACCAGGACAAGGCTGTGAGCCACCTCTAGGTGCGGAGACTGGCCCTCTCCTCTTCTATGGGAACGGCTGAGTGTATTTAAGGCGGAGAAGCTGGGCCTTCGGTAGAGTCTGCCGTGGGTCTAACGCGTGGACGCCCGGCTCGGTTGAAGCGCTTTCTCTACCGCGGGTTGCTGGCTCTCCAGCCCTGTGTCAGCGGTAAGAGCTTGATTTTATGTTTATATACATATGTCGCTTTAACCTGTGTGAATTGTGATTGTGAACATCTGAGCGGGGAATAAAAAGACACATTTATTCTAGCTCCTTGTTGTTGAATTGTGATTGTTGGTGATCATCTGAGCGGGGAATAAAAAGGTACATTTATTCTAGCTCCTTTGTTGTCTGAATCTTTATTGTTGGTGATTACCTCCACGGACCTGATTTGTGTCACACAACATTTTGGCGTTGTCGGCAGGATACTGTTTGAAGTTGTGTTGTTAATTGTTGGGGGACTCACTAAAGATGTTTAAGAGAAAGGATAAAATTGAGAAATCAGAGGTGGTTCCGATTCCAGGGTGGACAGGTACCTGGGCGGATGTTTACCTATGTTTGTTGGAAAACAGCGGAACGCCGGGAGACTGGGGACCCGGGGTGAAGTCCGGAGATCCCGAGTCTGTTTTGGAGACTCTTAAAGGAGTCGTGCCTGCAAAAAGGCGCCCAACGTGGGGTGCAGCGCAGGATGTGGATCTGTGCTACAGCATGGAAACAACAAGCGAAGCTTGTAGAGTTGTTACAGAAGAAATTAACTGATTTGGAAACAACATGTGAAAGCTTTATTTCATGTGTTTCAACATTTAAAAATATCCAAAATTTCTTTATAGCAGATTGTTATTTGGATTGGAGTAGATCTTGATGCTGGTTGCTCATTTAATGTGTGATTTGAAGTTAATGTGTCTTTATAGGAACTTTAAAATGGATTTAAATATAATACCAAACTTATGTAAATGTTCTGTACAAGACAAGTTGATGGAATTAAAAGGAATGTTGTGGTATTTTTGTATTTAAAGAAAATTAGGAAAATGTGTATACGCTCTCTAGTCCACTGTTGAGAACCAATTACATTGTATTTGTATATTTATGTGAATTTCTAAGGCAATTTATCACAGTTAAATTTTTGGGGTTTCATTTATTTCAATCAGTCAATGATTAAGAGGTTTATAGAATCCTCTGACAGTAAAATGTGGCTGGAAGCAGAGTTCAGACTTTGGAGGAAGAACTCTGGCTTTTGTTTTTTTTATAGCAAGCAATGATTAAAAGTCTGTCTTGTATAAATTCAGGAAATTAACATTGAAAGGCATTTTATTTTTGTTACAAAGACAAGATTAAAATGAAATTTGGATTGATGATTGAGAAATAATGTGTCTTTATTACTATTATGATTATTAGTATTATTTTTGTCATATTGTCCAGACTTACGAGGATTATTCGGCGGAAGAAATAGTGCAAATAAACAACAGTTTCAGACGCAGAGCAGATGAGGCACTGGATCTGTGGTTGGCGCGGCTGTATGAAGAAGGAGGTGCTGATGTTTTGGTAGACCAGGGAGATATGAGAAAGTTTGCGGGCTTGGCTCGGGACAGTACTGTAGACAGTGCTTTCCGGGGAATGACCCGGGATATGAAGGAGGGAGACCCGCATAGTCTGGTTTTCCAGTATGCGGAGGCGGTGAGAGAGTGTTACCCTGTTCCCGGGTGCTGGCCTGAAATTGAGGGGAATTGGAGATTTATGAGAGACGGAGTCAGGCGCTTGATTCGTCTGTGTGTGCGCGAGGCGCTGGTAACAGCGCAAGTGGATGAGCTGATGTGCCTCCAAGTACCAAAATCGGTGCGTGACAGAATAATCCGCACCGCGCCAGCACAATATCAAAGTATGATTATTTCACTGATGCTAGGACAACCCGAGGCGTCGGTGGGTGATATTATTAAAGGAATTACTGTGATCCTTGAGATATTTCCTTTGAGTCCTGTCACAACTTGTAGTTTTGTCTTGTCACAATTTGTAGTTTGTTAAAAGTTGTTTTTGTGTGTACAAATTAGTGGAGTACCGTGAAACGGAGTAGTGCTCAGCGCGTTCCCGTGCTCCCCCTCCCATCTCAAAGTTCTCCTAAGCCCGTGCATGTGAGAATCCCTCAGCCCCTCCCTCCCCTCATTCCTCTCTGAGTGTGCTTCTGAAGTGCTTCAGTGCATTCTGTACTACATGTTGTCTGTGTACGTAGATTTGTTAAAAATACAGATCCCAAAGTAAAGTAGTGTACCTGAGGTTTCTAATAGACCAATATTTCATCGTGGTTAGTGGGTGGAAGCTAAGGATGTAAACTTTGTTCTTAAAGTTGGTTCATTAATTGGAAAATTTGGAATAAAGGGAATAACTGTAATGGCAGGAGTTATTGATAATGATTATCAAGGAGAATTAAGTGTAGTGTTATTAAATATTAAATCTGAACTGTTTGTAATAAATAAAGGTGATAAAATTGCCCAATTGTTGATAAAACCCTGTGAAATAACCGACCCGATAGAAACCTCGCCCCCTACACAATTAACAGGGAGGGGCCAAGGAGGGTTCGGTTCTACTGATAAGGCTGGAGCCAAAGTCTGGGTTAAGCAACCCAATGGGCCCCCACGTGCGGCAGAACTCATTGCGCAAGGCAATGACAGAATTGTGACAGTAATGTACCACGGTGAAGACCGATGGGCTAATGTGCCTGGGGACAAATGTTGCCCCAGGCAATGAGCTAACATGTTCTGAAGTGCTTTATGTTTGCAGGATGTCTTGGTGGAGATTTCTAATCGGTTCTAAACGACGCCGGGAGGGGCAGAGACGGAACCATGAGGCGCCTAAGGATTGGCGGTGCCGGCTGTTGGGTCACAGTCCTGGTTGACCTTGGTGCCGTGTTCGAGTTGGGTACCATCCGATTGATGGCGGAGGAAGTCGTGGGTCAGCGCCTTGAAATGGTCGGGGGCGGAAACCTAAAACTAAAATGGAAGAATGCAACTATTTCCAGGCAGCAGGGCGACTTCTCATGTGCAGCGAATCAACTATGCGTGGTGGCCAATCTCACGGCCGACTGCCCCCTCTTCATCTGCCCCCGCTGCATGGGATTACACAATATACCAACACTGACAAAAGGCTGTAATTTGACGGTGACTTCTGCCGTCCCTATGTGTGAGTTCAATGCTACTGCCAGAACCTGCAGTTCTGACGGTAAAAATGGCACACAATGGACTATGACTATGACTGACAGTATCTGGATAGGCAACAGCACTCCTATCACCAACCGATCTACGTTTGGATACCCGGTATGGGTGTTACCGCACCCCACTGGACATGAAATAGCACAAATTGCACCGTTGGCAGGGACCTGCCAACCCCTGGCTACCGGACAGGTAAAAACGGAAGTACACTGGACTGTACGTTTTCCACCTATACCCAGGTGCACACGCCGTAAAAGAGCGTGGTATGACACCATTCTTGGGGGATCTGGAACTTTGTTGGGACTGAGTAACACCATTGACAATCAAATAATCTCAAGTAAACGATTATACCCTGAACGGACTAAATGTAATGACACTATGTGCTTTGGTAAATACACGACATACAATGTCACCACACCAATAATAGTGTGTAGATACCATGTGCTACCTTTAATAAGCCATGGAGCTTATTGGATATTACATGTACAAGGTGAATGGTTAGACTTTTACCGAAATGTGACTTACGATGTTACAGGTTGTGACCAAACTGATCAAGGGATGGTGTGCCCATTACGACTCACTTATTCCAATCCGTGCCTGAAAGAGACGACTGCGTTATGCGATTGGTATCATGAGCAGGCTCGGGATTTGCTGTTCCAGGTGGGACCGCACACACTGTGTGTGGCCACTATGCACAGCCACCCCCAGCTCCCTGATGTCCCCTACTCTGGCTGTGTGAAAGGTGTACATATGTGGCAGTGGAATAATCAAACATTCCGTTTGACGAATTATTCCCAGGTATCTGAATTGACTGACGTACAATGGCAGATATTGACGCAGCCAAAGCTGGGAATCTCTTTGGAAAAGTTCAAAGGCGCCCTGGACCGCTCTAAAGAGCTAAAAGAGATGATCACAAAACATGATCATACGATTCAAAGATTAAAGGTGTCCACCTTGATACAGTCTGGAGAGGTAGCAGCAGCGGCCAAATTGGTTGAGCAAACTTCTGCGACGCACTGGTATGACATATTCTCTGGTATGTCCCCTTTTGCGCGAAAACTGTTGGCACCCCCCTTGATAGTTTTGATTATGATAATATGCTTACTGACCTTATGTAATGTATGCACCTGGATTCAAATAAGGCGCCTGCGCACTTATTTTACACATACCTTATATAATCTTGCACCATGAAAATCACGCTACAAATCACGGAAGGCGCATTTGGTAGAGAGCTTTTCACTATAACTGTGCACCCGTCTGATCCAGACGAACATGTATTCATTATAGAACATTGGGTTAATCAAAATTACTGGAGGCGAGAATTTGGTTTTGATCTACGACAAGAGATGTTAACTTTCTTGTTACATTACTTACATGTTGAAAATGATATGGAAGCTGGAAGGGTACTGATGAACTGATCCTGGGCCAAGGGATGGAATGTGAGGAGCCATGATTGTGGAGTGTCCCAGGCTCCGTTTATCAGTCACAGCTTGGTATGTATGCAATTATCCAGATTGTTTTGAAATGTTGGATTCACAGGGGTAGAAACCAGGCGCAGCCTTCCTCCTGTTTTGAAAACATTTTCAGAACCAGGACAAGGCTGTGAGCCACCTCTAGGTGCGGAGACTGGCCCTCTCCTCTTCTATGGGAACGGCTGAGTGTATTTAAGGCGGAGAAGCTGGGCCTTCGGTAGAGTCTGCCGTGGGTCTAACGCGTGGACGCCCGGCTCGGTTGAAGCGCTTTCTCTACCGAGGGTTGCTGGCTCTCCAGCCCTGTGTCAGCGGTAAGAGCTTGATTTTATGTGTATATACATATGTCGCTTTAACCTGTGTGAATTGTGATTGTGAACATCTGAGCGGGGAATAAAAAGACACATTTATTCTAGCTCCTTGTTGTTGAATTGTGATTGTTGGTGATCATCTGAGCGGGGAATAAAAAGGTACATTTATTCTAGCTCCTTTGTTGTCTGAATCTTTATTGTTGGTGATTACCTCCACGGACCTGATTTGTGTCACACAACACTCTCCTTCACTGTAGTTCTCCCCGAGGTTTCTTCTTTTTCCCAGGACCCTGGGTTTTTTGGAGTTTTTCCTTGCTGAGAAGGAGGGTCTAAGGACAGGGGATGACTGGACAATGTTTGATTTGCTGCTTTACATGAATGTTGTTTTTTCCTGTTTTGATATGTCTGTGTGTATGTTTTGCTCATCCATATCTTGGAACGCCCTTAGAGGCTACTGTTGTTGTGATTTTGGGCGCTACAAAATAAATTGAATTGAATTTAATTGAATTGTACAGCAAAAAGGCGACGCAAAAAACATGGAACATACTACATTCTCTACTTCTGCAAAGCTCAAAACACTAAAACAGATTCTATTTTCTAATTCTAATATTTTATGTCATTTTTTCATCACAGCAGCCGTGAAAAGTATAAACATCAGTTGTGGGTGAAAACTACGACTTTTAAACACCTTCAAAAACTCCTAATTATGAGTTTAAAACTCACAAGTATGACTTTAATACTCGTAATTATAACTTTTAAATTCTAATTAAGACTTTTAAACTTGTAATTATGACTTTCAAACTCGTAATTGACTTTCTGTGAGGCTTTTTTAAAATGTCTTTTTTACTGGTGGAAATGGCCTTCCATACAAGACAGAATAAAAAGATTAGGGAATTGATTAGGGAACTGCAGTGAAGCAGGACTAAAAGCTCAAATTAAAAACAATACAGACAAACCTCAGCTAAAACCTCTTTCTAATAAAAAACAAACATATTACATACATATGATTTTAAGCTTTTAACTTCTGACTCTACATAGAGTTCAATTCCACAGGAGTCTCTGAAGCCTGATCTCCAGCTTTTTGAGTCTGACTTTAGGCTCACTTGATCCGGCCTCAGCGGCTCTTTCTCCTTTAGTGTGAACCTTCAGATGAGCAGGTTTTCTCAAAGTCCTTCCACACTGGTCAGAGCTGCAGCTTTTCTTTTCACTCTGGAACATTTGAACATGTTTCAGACCCGAAAGCCTTCCCTCTTTTTCAGTCGTCTGGTCCGTCTCCTGTGTGCATTTGAAATGGGTTCTCCTGTGTTTAACCAAGATGGATGATGTAGAGAAAGCTTTTCCACACTGGTCACATTTAAATGGTTTCTCTCCTGTGTGGACTCTCATATGTGATTTTAGAGAGCATGACACTGAAAATGTCTTCTCACAAACATCACATCTGTATGGTCTTTCTCCAGTGTGGACAGTCATATGTGATACTAGGTGGCCTGACTGTGAAAATGTCTTCTCACAAACATCACATCTGTATGGTCTTTCTCCTGTGTGGATTCTGTAGTGTGTTTTCAGTACAGAAGCATGTGGACACACCTTTCCACACTGGTCACATGTGAAGGTCATTCTGTTGATGGATCTTGTAGCTCTGCATGAGAACAAAGGAACAAGGGAAAGGAAGTGTCAAGGAAAAAAGCAGCAAACTGAAAAGTAGCTAACTAAATACACATAAAATCACACATAATAAATCATATGTAAGAATATTACATTGCAATTTACATTTGGCTGAAATATAAACGGTGGCGTGTGCAGCACCTCCGTGAAGTTGGCCCCTCATCAAACGCCAATCGTTTGTGCATCGTGTGTGCTGCAAAAAGTTTCATCTGTACGATTCTGGTTCTTAAGATATTTTTACAGTTTTATTTTCGACAGATGACGTCATCCTGCCCCTCAAAATGTTAAATAGAGCTCAAAACAGGCAGAAAATTATAGAAAACGTTTGTATTTCATTTGTGCTGTTTTGTTCTGTGACAGTTTTCATTTGTGTGAGTTTCTTTCTAAAAGTATTAATTATTATTTCTGCGGTAATTATAGGACGTCATCTCTGCTCAGCTGATGGCGGCAAACTCCACAAAACTAGTGGTGAAAACTTTCTGAGGCTGTGAAAAAGTCTGTAACAGTCTTTAATAATTTGCTTTTGATTCATATTTTATAGAATAATACAGACTTTTCCACAGCCTGAGAAAGTTTTCGCCACTATTTTTGCACATAGAACTATAATAAAATCTGGAAGATGAATTCAAGATGGCGCCCTGTTGTTTTCAATGGCCTCATTGGCAAAAAAGATTTTCATTTCCGCATTTACTTCCTTGTTTGCAGCCCAACGCAGCCCAATGTCTGACGTCAGGCTCCCCAAGACTGTTGGGCTGTGACCATAGACTGTATAAAAGAAGTGGACTAAGTGAGCGTGATGTCACCCACAGCGTTTAGTGCCGTTCAAATGAGGCTCACGATGCTAACGGCTACAGGAGCAAATCTGGAGCCAGGCTCTATGTTATGAAAAGGGTTTTTTTGACGGACAAAATATCGGAAAAAAATTCAGGATCATGTAGAGCTCGTTCATACGAACATTTTAAGACTGTGGAATGCCCTGCCTCTGTCTCTTCGTGTGGCTGAATCTGTTGATTCTTTTAAAAAGCAGCTAAAGACACTATTATTCAAACAAGCTTTTAGTTAATTCACTGCTCTTTGTCTTATTTACCTGTTTTAACATTTATTATTGTTGTTTTGCATTTTATCTATTTTTACTCGCACTCTGTAAAGCACTTTGTGATTTTATCTGTGAAAGGTGCTATATAAATAAAGTTTACTTACTACTTACTTACCAAAATGACGAGGCCACAGCAACAGGTACAGAGAGAGGAGCGATCAGATCTCAATGTAAGCCAATGGGGAAGAGTGAGAGGAGGAGCCGGAAGAGCCTCCTGGAGCACTTCCTGTTTGGCACGCAGCGGCTAACGGGTTAGCTTAGTCCACTCATATATACGGTCTATGGTTTTGTCGCCGTCAGCTGAGCAGAAATGACGTCCTACAAGTACCGCAGAAAAAATAATTAATAATTTTAGAAATAAACTCGCACAAATGAAAATTATCACAGCACAAATGAGATTCAGACATTTTCTATAATTTTCTGCCTGTTTTGAGCTCTATTTAACATTTTGAGGGGCGGGATGACGATATCGGCCGAAAGTAAAACTGCAAATATGTTAAGAACCAGAATCGCTCAAACGAAACTTTTTGCAGCACAAACGAAGCACAAACAATTGACAGTTTTTGTGTAGGTTTGCGTTTGTTGGGGGGCCAACTTCACGCAGGTATTGGAGTATTGTTAGAATAAAATGCTTATAATGGAGTTATTAAAAATGTACATGTGGTTAAAAGAGTTCTTTGTTAAAAAGGAATGCTTTGAGAGACCAGATGCCTGACCTCTTATGACCTTTTCCCTCCTTGCAGACGATTCACAGGTCGTAAATTTGTGCTTATCTCAGCAAATGTAAAACAAAGCCATGATATACTTCACTATGTTGTAACCTATGTATTCACTATGTTGTAAACTATGTATTCTCTGACTATGCTTTGTACTGACATGATTGATTTGATGAAAGGAAATAAAGGGACGTGCTGCAGCAGGAGGGGCAGGACATCTGAGAGTGTATGGCTGGCCCTTAGTAGGGCCTTAGCAGACTCCAGCCCTGTCCTCCGTGGCACGTAAAATGAAAAGACTGACTCAGGTGGCTTTAATCTCAATGGGGCGGAGACTGGTTTAATGTAAAACTGTAAGATTTATCACTGGTTTGTGATTTTATTCCATGACAGAAAATGGTCCTTGGAGCCGGATCGGTGTGCTTCTGCTGGAGGGTGAACAACAGAGATTGAAGAGTGCGCGCACCCAGCATTGAGCTGTGAAATCCGTCTTTTCTCGACGGCAACCCCTGTTGGGCATCCTCTTCGTGGAAGGACCCGGACGACCAGAGCCAGTTATAACACCTGAGGTCAGAAATTTAACTTCTAAAGAGTGAAGTTAAGCAGAACTAGAGATGAATCTAGTATAGAGTATGAATGAACTGTTGAATGAGCTGTTGAATGGGGATTCAAATTGAACACTGTTAAGGTGTATCAAGGTTGAATCTCATTAAGGACATAGGTTGATGGTGTGCTGAAAATTGATCCAGTGTCCTTCTCGGTGTGTGAATTAACACCAAGTTTATGACCGCCCATCGTGGTAGAAGCTTGTCATAAAACACAGAGAAGATTCCAGAAGATCAACAGTAGGCAGACCTAGACACATAGTACAACATGGCAGAAAAAACAGTAAAAATAGAAACAGATTCGAATATATGAAGCTTAATTTATCCAGAGAGTTGCAAATTCCTAAAAAATGGAAAGTAAAATATAATTTTGATGGAACTTTGATGAAATTAAATTAAGTCAGTTAATGTTGAACTTATCAATTCATGATCAATTTAAAGGAAAGACAAAAATATACACCTGGTAAACAGGTAACTACAGCTAGACTATGGATAGCAGAAAATAAAAAACGTAAAAATGTGAACCCTAAAAAATATCTGCATTAACTGTGTCTCGTCCGGAGGACGATGATGGCACAGTAGTGCAAAGGCGCCCTCTACAGGCAGAGCAGGCAGAGGGTGGTGAGGAACAAGGTGAAAATGAGGAATTGGGTGAGAAAGAAGATAAGGAGGAGTTTAGGACCTTGGGGCTTTATCCAAAACTTCCAGAAATAGGAGTACGACGAAAAACACAAGCTAGCCAAAACCCATTTTGGGCTCCTCCCACTGCCCCAGAGGCCCAGCAGAGCCCTCCACCCGCATATGATACAAAAACTCCACCCCCCTGGCAGCTCCCATCTCCTATATCAAACCGTACCAGAAGTAAGACAGAGATGCCAGGTCTAGTTAAATATACCACAGACCAGACATGGGTTCAAATAGATTGTCCTACCTAAAGAAGAAGAAATAGCTGAAGGGTATCCTTTAATTTCGCTTCCAGACCCGCACACACAGGGGGCAACGATACAGGTTTACAGACCATGGGCTGTAGCAGACATAAAAAAAGCATTGGAAGGCGTTACTAGAGCTGAAGCTGACATAGAGACATGCATTTCAGACTTAAAAGATCTAATCAATTCTTATGGCCTGGACGCGATGGAGTGTCAACGAGTTCTAATGTTGCATTTAGGACATAAATGGGCTTTAGTTAGAGGAGATTTTGACCCAACTCAACCTCACGGAAATGGAAGACGTGTGATTCCCGCAGCAGAAATAGTACCTGTTCTAGACTATGCAAATGGAGTGTTCGCTAGATGCGCATACACAGTTTCAGCGTAGAGAGCAGATTATAATAAAATCCAAAACACCAAACAGAAAGATGGGAAACGGGTGCAGGAATTTCAGGTCCGAATGACAGAAGTATTTAAAGCAAACAGTGGCATCACAGAGAATGCAGATGTTAATGGGCCTTATCAACAACAACTAAAATGGCTATATTAGGAGGACTTAAAGAACCAATTAAAAACTGGCTCCAAAAGACGACGTAGGCTTTCCTACAGCAACATTGACAGATTTTATGACATATGCAATACACGCTGAGGGTGTAGTGCAGAAAAAGAAAATGCAGCAAGCAAACAAAGTGCTTATTTCTGAATCGAATAGAGACGATGTCTTAGAAAAAGAAGAAAAACAATATAAAAAAGCTGAACAAAGATACAAAGGAAATGATAAGCAGGAAAGAGATATGAGGAGGGCAGATGTTTTATATGCCACAAGAGAGGACATTTTGCTAAAAACTGTAGGCTGAGAGGAGAAGATAGTAGCAGTGAAGGAGAGGAAGAGAATGAAAGAGAGAATCAAAGACAGAAGCCCAGTAGAGCATGACTAGATAAGAAATACAAGGATAAATGTCAGGAAGACAGAAGAGGGAAAGTAATAAACCAAAAGAAATACACGTGGCTGAAAGACCTATGCCTACAGAAATACAGATTCAAAATAACACAGGAGAGGAAGAAGATCCCCAAAGTGCAGAAATGTATCTGTCATTTAATGAGATAGATTACAGGACGAAACCAGAAATGACGATTTATGTGAATGGGCAACCTATGTTGTTCTTGGTAGACACAGGTGCAGAAAGAACTGTTATGAGAGACACAAAGCCATTTACGCCCTCAAATAAAACTATAAGAATTATTTCAGCAAATGGCAATATACAATCCCAAAAAATAAGTACCCCAATAGGGTTTAGTTTGACAGCAGCAGAGCCGAGACTACAGTTAGAAGTGGTATTATCACCAAGATGTCCACATAACCTCCTAGGCAGAGATCTAATATTAATGTTAGGTTTAGCATTGCTTCCTATGCCAGAGGGACGTCTAATGATAATCAAAGCAGATGCCCTGAATTACACAGGGGTTCACCCCGTTGAGAGCACAGGGGCCCTCCACTATTGGTGGAGTTTAGATCTCCCAGAGAAGGATCTACAACAAACTGCTAAATCACTTATAGAGATAGCAGAAGGGATGATACAGGGGGAGTATGACAGAAAAGAAAGAGACGAATTACATTGTACACTTAGGTACAAACGCACCCCAGGACCAGACCAACCCTATAATGACGAAGTGCACAAATTAGGTCCCCAAAGCGTGACCTTACCTTACATTTATGCCAAAGATGGGTGTTCCTTCTGTGACATAAATGTAACTGAAACTGTGACTAGACTAATGCAGTCCCCATACACAAGACACGTGTCACTGACAAAAGGGAAAAATGACGAATGGAGAGACAATGCAATAAATATGAGACATGTACGTTCAATTACAGACTGGACTGAAACTGAAGATCCTAGTGTAGAAAAAAGCCTGAGTACTAGATGGAAAAGGAAAAAACTACATTATAGAGTGACAACAAAACCACAGACACATTTGACAGAGGGAGGAATAGACTGTGAAATATGACATGTAGATGCAGAAACATTCGTGCTAACTCCAGAAGAGAATGAAGCTTTAGAACAGATCTCACAAAAAGTGTGGAGCACAGGCCCAGCAGATGTAGGTCTAATGCATGGTGCCCAACCTGTAAAAATCACAGGCAAAACTGAGTTTAGGCCAAGAATTAAACAATATCCCCTAAAGCCAGATGCAGAAAAAGGGATAGAACCAGTAATAGAAGATTTAAAAAAGGCAGGTGTAATAATTCCATGCCCAGAGGCTAAATGCAATACACCAATTTTTCCAATAAAAAAAGCTCCACCCTCCACTTCGTGGAGAATGATTCAAGATCTACGTGCAGTAAATGATGCAATGCAACAGACTACACCAAATGTGCCTAATCCGCACACTTTATTAAATTCTATTAACCCAGAAAGCAAATTCTTCTCAGTTATAGACTTAGCAAACGCCTTTTTCAGCATTCCAGTTGCAAAGAGAGTCAAGATTGGTTTGGATTCACTTATAAAGGCCAGAAATATACCTTTGCTCGACTCCCACAAGGATTGGCTATTTCTCCCACAGTGTTTTCTCAAAACATTGCAAATTGCCTAAGTGGTTTTAACCCAAAAATGATAGCCAAATTATTGTCTATGTAGATGACATCTTAGTGACGAATGCAGATCAGGAAAAATGCAAACAAGATACATTAGCCTTACTTGAATACCTAGGCCAAACAGGCAATAAAGTGAGCCGTGATAAATTACAACTATGGAGAAAAGAAGTGAAATATTTAGGCCACAATCTCACTTCAGAGGGCAGAACCATCTGTGAATCCAGAAAAGCAACCATTTTAGCTGCCCCAAAACCACTCACAAAAAACAGATGATGTCGTTTTTAGGCCTCTGTAATTATTGCAGAGCATGGGTTGTAGATTACGCAGAAATGGTCCGACCCTTACAAAATCTAATTTATGAGACTCCAATGACAATGACAGATCATATACATTGGACAGCAGAGGCAGAAACAGCCTTCTGTAAATTGAAACAGGCATTGGCAACTACCACTGTACTGGCACTTCCTGATTACACAAAACCTTTCATTCAAACATGTGATACCCGAAATGGGTTTATGACTTCAGTGTTAATGCAAAAATATGGCTCAAAACTAAGACCAGTAGCCTATTACTCAAAACAATTAGATCCTGTAGCTAGAGCCACACCACCTTGTGTACAGGCAGTGATAGCTGCTGCAATGGCCATACAGGAGTCAGCAGAAGTGGTTCTGTTTCACCCGCTGACCCTTAAGGTTTCACATACCGTATCAGCGCTTTTAATGCAAACCAATATGGCATTTTTGTCACCTGCACGACATTTAATGTGCATGACAGTGCTATTATCACAACCACACTTAACCATAGAGAGGTGCAGTGCGTTAAACCCTGCCACACTCCTCCCCCTGCCGGAGGATGGGCAGAAACACGATTGTATAAAAGAAACTGAAATAATACACAAACCCCGACCTGACTTACAAGATACTCCACTGAATGCAGGTGCAATAGTATTTGTAGATGGCTCAGCAAGTAAGAACAAGATAGGCCAAAATCAAGTAGGATATGCCATTACTACTATGGATAAAATTTTAAAACAAATGAAACTACCTTCAAACTTATCAGCACAGGCTGCAGAATTAATAGCAGTCACGGAAGCTTGTAAATTGTTCAAAGATGAAGAGTTGACCATATGGACAGATAGTCAATATACTTATGGATCAACACATCACTTCTGTACACAATGGGCCAGAAGAGGTTTTAAAACATCCAGCGGCAAAACAGTGGCACATAAAGTCCTACTAGAAAATCTTTTAGAAGCCATAAAATTACCTAAAAGGCTAGCCATCTGCAAATGTGAAGCACACAAATCAAACACAGATCCTATCTCGGTAGGCAACAGATTAGCAGATGCCGCAGCTAAAGCTGTGGCACAAAGCACACAGATGTTACATTCAGAAGAAATAACGAATCAAGACGAAAATTTGTTGTTAAATTATCAACAAAATGCTCCCAAATCTGAGAGAGATGCCTGGATAGGGAAAGGAGCTACAATAAAAAATAACCTATATGTAGGCCCTGCTGATAAACCATGGCTACCAAAATCATTATTTAATTGGGCTTCTAGATTGACGCATGGACTATGTCATGTGTCAACAGGGGTATGATTGATATGGTGGATTAGAATTATAATACAATAGGCTTTAATACATATTCAAAAATTTTTGTAAACAATGCCTAATCTGTATTAAAAATAATGCACAGGGACAGCTGAGACCTAAAAGAGGAGCTTTCCTAATCCAGAACATCCTTTCCATACACTACACATGGATTTCATTCAATTAACGAAATCTAAAGGTGTAGAGTATTGTCTAGTGATTATAGACGCATTCTCCAAATGGGTGGAAATATTCCCAACAGCTAAACCGGATGCACTAACGGTGGCGAAAGCAATATGCAAGAGCATAATTCCCACATTTGGCATTCCAAAAGTTATAAGATCAGATAACGGAACCCATTTTGTTAATGAAGTCATCACAAAGATAGGGGAGAGATTTAACATAGATCTGAAGAGACACTGTGTATATCACCCACAGTCAGCAGGCCTAGTGGAGAGGACGAACGGGACAATAAAAAACAAGTTGGTCAAGACAATGAAGGAAACCAACAGACCATGGCCTGATTGCATTGAACTAGTTAAACTAAACATGCATATTTTGCCAGCAGAAGGGCATACGTTGAGCCCATTTGAAATACTATATGGAAGACCATATACTATTCCGGATTTACAATTAAAGACAATAGATCAACCAGACTCTGATCAAGATCTTATTGACTATATGAGAAAAACCCTGTTAACAAGAGATGTTGTAAACAGCAATAAACTGCCAGAAGGAACTATTTCTCTACAGGGCAACACGGCAAAACCAGGAGACCACGTGTTCATAAAGACTCTAAAGAGGAAGAATTGGACCAGTCCAAGGTGGAGGGACTGCATCGAGTCATCTTGGCTACACCCACTGCAGTAAAGGTCGAGGGCAAAGCCACCTGGATTCATCAATCACACTGTAAGTTGAGGAACCAGTTGGACCTGACAGATCCAGACCCAGCCTCCAAGACCTCCCAGACGCAGGACGCCGAGATCTCCAAGACCTCCTAGACTCAGGACATCTCTGACTCAGGCCTTCAGAGACCTCCTAGACCTCCTAGACTCAGGACATCTCTGACTCAGGCCTTCAGAGACCTCCTAGACCTCCTAGACTCAGGACATCTCTGACTCAGGCCTTCAGAGACCTCCTAGATTACTCCTAGACCAGGACTTCAAGAGTGAGTTGTAGGTAAACTACGTTCACTCCAACGGTGTTCTTACGAGGAAGTTTATCCTCGGGCACTGAAAAAGATGACAGCTCCATTCATCCCAAGGGAGAAGCAACTGTCTGAGAAAAGAGAAGTAAAACAACCACAAAACACCCAGTTAAAATGGTTAAATAAGGTGTTATTTGTCATAATTGTATTCATGGTGTACATAGCAATAATGTTTTTGATATATATCAAACATACACACACTGACTTGGTAGTGAGTACACAGGTCACACAAACCAAATACAACGACTCCACTGTCTCTGAGACTGTGACACATCCTACGACTGAAATGACAAAAAAAGACAAGACAGAATTGACCCAAGTATTGATGCATAAACGATATATACTTACTCGTAGAAAAGTGATAAATCCACATCAAGTACATCACATACTAAATAATAAATGGTTTAACCTCATGAACATAACAGCACAACACCTTAACATCACAAAGGACTGTTATATCTGTTCCCTTATCCCTCACCATGCCAATGAGGTACCGGTGTTTACACCTGTCCCTCTTTCAGCTAAAGACATGTTTTGTGCACTGGTAGGGTACTGGTCGATGCGGACGAGTGTTAAACTGCCTCTATGTGATGGTTATTTGACAAATGCCTCAGACTGGAGGGATCCAGCTAAGTGGACTGACAACACTAACCAGACCATATGGAAAGGTGTCCAGGTTAGAAAGGGGCCTGAGTTCCCCGGACTGACAGTGACTAGAGAATGACAGGGGTTTCCAGTGGGTGGGGAACACTCAAGGTCGTGAAAGAGCTCCCAGTCCCTCGGATGGAGAACCACAGCCTATAAGGGGGCCATGGTATGCACTGCCTCTACCCACAGAGGTAAAACAGTTGGACCCACACAGGCATATTCACATTTAATTTGGACGCAGGTAGCTAAAGACCTAAACTTAGTTGGGCTGCCAGCCGACTGGACTAGACTTAATGTACCCATCTGGGCTATTCCAGCTCCTGTAGGAGCGGTATGGATGTGTGGGAAAACTGCTCACCCTCATCCTGCCACCAGACTGGTGTGGAGGCTGTTATTTAGCTTCTCTCCAACCAACAGTTTTCCAATTAGTCTCAACTGACCAAAACCCGCACTACAACAAGGTAAAAAGGGCATACACACCGCCAAAGCAATCTAACACCCATACCCCACTGATAAGTGGCACAAGAGGGTTTTTTATGACACTCTTGCCAAATTACTGGAACAGCGTATCTCGGAAAAAGAATGAACGACGTATGGTGGGCGTTAGAAAACATAACTGGTATACTAGATGATATTACTACTCAACTCCGTGATGATCCAGAGCGCAAAGCTATGAGAGAAATGCTGATGTTACACCAGCTCTCTCTAGATTTCCTGTTTGCATCAGATGGAGGAATCTGTACTAAATTTGGCTCTGAACACTGTTGTACCTTTATTCCAGACTCTGCTGGAAATTGGTCTGAAATACATGACAGAGTTTCCACCTCAAAGAGGAATTGGCACAAGCTAAAGATCAGGGAGGAAAATTTGATTCATGGTACAGTTGGTTTGATATATTTGGCCGATAAAGGAAATTGGCAGCAACTATATTAACCTCCTTAATAATGTGTGCACTTTGCTTCTAGTGTGTGGATGTTGTTGTATTCCAATCTTCAAAACACTAATGCAAAAGTCTATTCAGAGTACAATGACCTTAAACAATGAGGAGTTTCAACTCTCTCTTAACAGATACCTTAACTTTTGACTCTGACAAGGACAGCCCAGACCTAGACTTTGAACACAAATAGACAAACTGAAACACAGGTAAAATGACTAAGAGCCAACATTATCCCCGAGTGTACGATTTTACACATTTTTATGGCGACATGTGCTAAAGTTATTGATATAGAAGGCTCATGTTCTGATCTTATATGATGTAATTTTTATAAACAGGGGGTAAAATGTTAGAATAAAATGCTTATAATGGAGTTATTAAAAATGTACATGTGGTTAAAAGAGTTCTTTGTTAAAAAGGAATGCTTTGAGAGACCAGATGCCTGACCTCTTATGACCTTTTCCCTCCTTGCAGACGGTTCACAGGTCGTAAATTTGTGCTTATCTCAGCAAATGTAAAACAAAGCCATGATATACTTCACTATGTTGTAACCTATGTATTCACTATGTTGTAAACTATGTATTCTCTGACTATGCTTTGTACTGACATGATTGATTTGATGAAAGGAAATAAAGGGACGTGCTGCAGCAGGAGGGGCAGGACATCTGAGAGTGTATGGCTGGCCCTTAGTAGGGCCTTAGCAGACTCCAGCCCTGTCCTCCGTGGCACGTAAAATGAAAAGACTGACTCAGGTGGCTTTAATCTCAATGGGGCAGAGACTGGTTTAATGTAAAACTGTAAGATTTATCACTGGTTTGTGATTTTATTCCATGACAAGTATCATATTTTCCAAGTTTTGGCTCCAACTGGTAATAAAGTTTCGTTATACCTACTACTATCAGTGTTGTTCCTAGCACATGGTGTCAACACTTGTCCACAATACTCGGTCGGAATTTCACCCAAATAGTTAGGTGTATTACTCATAGTGAAATTGTTGGCGTAACATGTGGCATTCATACCTGCGGGGAACGGTATTGCGGATAATAAAGGTGAGTTTGTCCAATTGTACGATAGAAATTTAGAAAAATTACGACCGTTAAAAGAGGGCATGGGAGTCATGCTCGCATTTGTTGGTAATTTTGCGTCGAGCAGTCCCCTAGACTGGGCAGACAGCAAAATGTCCGGAAAACAAGAGCTTGCGTTCTGAAATGGCACTGGCCTAACAGTAGGGTGTCTAGCAGATAATGGGATTCTGGAACATACATAGCAGTTTGTTTTGTTGCTTAGCTTTGCCACAAAGGCTGCATAATTGTACCAAATATTAACATGAAACTTCGTTCGTGGGGTCTTGTTTTCCCACCCCAAATACCAATCGTGGATCTTGTGTCCGCTCCTTTCCGGCCGACCTTTAACAAAGAGAAAAGCAGAAGGGTCATCATTTATATTTACATCATCATTTATCCGAGTTTCATTCTTATTTTTTAGCTCAACAAGTAATACTACCAGAAGTTCAGTGGGGGCGTAGCTCCCACTCCTCTTGGGTTCATAATAGGGCTTAACTGCTGACCAATGGTACCAGTGCTTGGATCCGTAAACTTTGATAGCGTGGGTGGTACGTTGGGTTACCCTGTAAGGTCCAGAGTAACGAGGTTCAGACCATTTTGAACGCACGGGGCGCTTGAGAAAGACAAAGTCAGGGAGTTGTGATGTGTGGTCAACAACAGTGGTATCAGGGAAAGGATCAGTAACTGCAAGGTGTTCAACAGTAGCCTTAAGCGCATAGAAATAAGGTCTATACTGCATCACTGTTTTGACCAAGGTGGTGGGATCAATAGCTAGGTAGGTTTTAAGACTCTGACCTTCCATCCAAGACACTTCACCAGAACTGATGTCAGTTCCCTCAGACGGAAAGTTAAAAAGACCAAAAACCAAACCACCAAAGTCCAAGTCCCAAGAAAGTGTTTATAAAGTGAATAGAGAACCCCAAAGTCCAAGTCCCTAGAGAGTGTTTACGAAGTGAAGAGAGAACCCCAAAGTCCCGACATCTTTTCCATTGGACCATATTTCATAAAGACTCCAGTCGCCACAGCACAGCCGCCTGCGATCAAGAGTCCTTTGGTCCATTTGCTTGTATGTGGACTTGTGTTGTCTTCAACATCAGCTCTAGATTTGTTGCCACATTCGTTGCTGTTTGGGGCCTCTGCAGTCATACTAACTCTCTCAGCCTGTGCTTGCTGAATAACTGACTGCAGTCTGACATTCTCTTCAGTGAGAGCCTCTAGTTGAGCCTGAAACTCACGTCTGTCCTGTTCAGAGCTTTCTTTTGTTAAAGAAATGATGCTTTCACATTTAGCCTTCTCGTTGCTGAGTTGTGTGTTCTTTTCCTCAAGAGACTGTAACTGCTCTTGAAGGTCACAAACTTCAGCTCTGAGCTCGTGGTTTTTCTCAGTTTGTTCCTGAATGTGACTGTTGAGCTCCTTAATTGTGTCAATTGAGCGTTCTGCCTCTTCACTGATATGATTGTATTGAGCCTGGAGCTGACCATTTTCCAATTCAAGATGATTGTTCCTCTGTCGCTCCTCACTGTGTAAAGCGGAGAGCTCATCTAATTTAGTTTTGAACGTGAGTTCATCTGTCTGGAGTTTGGCCTCTCTAGACTGCAGCTCTGCAATGAATTCTTTTAGGTGTTGGAGCTCCATTTTCTGCTGCTCATTTTGAGCCGCAAACTTTGACAGTTCAAGCTGCAGAGATGCAATGAACTCTTTTAGCTCTTGACTCTTCATTTTCTTGTCTTTAATTTTCTGCTCAAGCTCATGTTTTTGTCTGGTTTCTCTATGTTGAACATGATAGGCTATCTCATTAAACTTTGCAATCATACTAACTCTCTCAGCCTGTGCTTGCTGAATAACTGACTGCAGTCTGACCTTCTCTTCAGTGAGAGCCTCTAGTTGAGCCTGAAACTCACGTCTGTCCTGTTCAGAGCTTTCTTTTGTTAAAGAAATGATGCTTTCACATTCAGCCTTCTCGTTGCTGAGTTGTGTGTTCTTTTCCTCAAGAGACTGTAACTGCTCTTGAAGGTCACAAACTTCAGCTCTGAGCTTGTGGTTTTTCTCAGTTTGTTCCTGAATGTGACTGTTGAGCTCCTTAATTGTGTCAATTGAGCGTTCTGCCTCTTCACTGATATGATTGTATTGAGCCTGGAGCTGACCATTTTCCAATTCAAGATGACTGTTCCTCTGTTGCTCCTCACTGTGTAAAGCGGAGAGCTCATCTAATTTAGTTTTGAACGTGAGTTCATCTGTCTGGAGTTTGGCCTCTCTAGACTGCAGCTCTGCAATGAATTCTTTTAGGTGTTGGAGCTCCATTTTCTGCTGCTCATTTTGAGCCGCAAACTTTGACAGTTCAAGCTGCAGAGATGCAATGAACTCTTTTAGCTCTTGACTCTTCATTTTCTTGTCTTTAATTTTCTGCTCAAGCTCATGTTTTTGTCTGGTTTCTCTATGTTGAACATGATAGGCTATCTCATTAAACTTTGCAATCATACTAACTCTCTCAGCCTGTGCTTGCTGAATAACTGACTGCAGTCTGACATTCTCTTCAGTGAGAGCCTCTAGTTGAGCCTGAAACTCACGTCTGTCCTGTTCAGAGCTTTCTTTTGTTAAAGAAATGATGCTTTCACATTCAGCCTTCTCGTTGCTGAGTTGTGTGTTCTTTTCCTCAAGAGACTGTAACTGCTCTTGAAGGTCACAAACTTCAGCTCTGAGCTTGTGGTTTTTCTCAGTTTGTTCCTGAATGTGACTGTTGAGCTCCTTAATTGTGTCAATTGAGCGTTCTGCCTCTTCCCTGATATGATTGTATTGAGCCTGGAGCTGACCATTTTCCAATTCAAGATGATTGTTCCTCTGTCGCTCCTCACTGTGTAAAGCGGAGAGCTCATCTAATTTAGTTTTGAGTGTGAGTTCATCTGTCTGGAGTTTGGCCTCTCTAGACTGCAGCTCTGCAATGAATTCTTTTAGGTGTTGGAGCTCCATTTTCTGCTGCTCATTTTGAGCCGCAAACTTTGACAGGTCAAGCTGCAGAGATGCAATGAACTCTTTTAGCTCTTGACTCTTCATTTTCTTGTCTTTAATTTTCTGCTCAAGCTCATGTTTTTGTCTGGTTTCTCTATGTTGAACATGATAGGCTATCTCATTAAACTTTGCAATCATAGTAACTCTCTCAGCCTGTGCTTGCTGAATAACTGACTGCAGTCTGACCTTCTCTTCAGTGAGAGCCTCTAGTTGAGCCTGAAACTCACGTCTGTCCTGTTCAGAGCTTTCTTTTGTTAAAGAAATGATGCTTTCACATTTAGCCTTCTCGTTGCTTCTCGACTGCAGCTCTGCAATGAATTCTTGGAGCTCCTTTTTCTGCAGCTCATTTTGAGTCTTTTCCTGCTCCCAGATTTTCTTTGATTCTAAAAGAGTTTCCTGTTTAGTGAGTAACTCTTTGATTTCAGCTTTTAGATGAGAATTTTCCACCTCCAGTTCAGAGTCTTTCTTGCAGAGCTCTGACTGAAGCCTGGTATTGTCTTGAGTGAGCTTTTCTCTTTGAGCCAAAAACTCAAGTCTCTCTTGATCAAACTGGTCTTTCATCAACGGAACTTCATTTTTAGAATTGAGATTGTTGGAGAGAAGTTCTTCTAAGTCCAACACCTGCCCGTCGCTCTTGCTAACTGTGATCGTTTCCATCTCTGTCTTTTTATGTTACGTGCCGTAGATCTGAACTCTCTTCTCAAATGTTCTGCTGCTGAAAGCGAGAACAACCCACATTCTCTGCTTCTTTGAGCTTTGACACATTAAAGCTTTGTAGTGTCTTTAAGTTCTGTTGCTGCAATCTGATTGGTGGAATTCCGATTCTAGAATGTGATGATGTCATACTCATACTCCTACTGCAAGAGCCAGATTTCCCTATTGATTATCCGTCCGTCTGTCTGTCCGTCTGTCTGTGGACAATTTCTTGTCCGCGCTCTAACTCGACAACCGTCTCACCTAGGAATGTCAAACTTCCAAACTGCACCAACAATTCATCTTTAACTAGGTTTGACAAATTCTAACTTAATTCTATAGACAATAATTCAAAGTACGGGTGTATTTTGCCCCGCTGGAGGAGCTCTTGTTATAATATAATGTCCACAAAAATAATAATTAATAATTTTAGAATTATACTTACACAAATGAAAACTGTCACAGCACAAAACAGCACAAACGAAATACAAAGGTTTCGCATACATTTCTGCAGTGTGGAGCGTGATGTAACATTTTGAGGGCTGCTAATATCTAGAGGTGTACCGTTGGAAACGGAGAAAATTCAGCTTGTCAAATGGACAAAGATTATTCAACTATTCAACTAAATTAACTTTGTCCAGTTGACTAACTGAATTATGTCCTTTGCCATGGATTCTACCTGGACGACACTGTATGAACCTCACGGTACGATATTTATTGCGATATCATGGGAAAGCTCACGATATGATGGGGAGGCTCACGATATTACGATATTCTACATAATAACAAGAGTGACATTCTAAAATGCTTTGACCAGTCATTTGGTCCAACATTTATTGTCATTAGGGATGGAACAATATCCAAATCTCTCTGTACCATATTTTCACCATATACATCTCACCGTACCAGATTTATTGCAATATTTTGTGGAGGCACAAAACTGTGAAACTGCTCCTTTTTCCTCTAAAAATACCTTCACAAGACTTAATCCAAAGTAATCCAAATTTCAAAGTGCTTAGAACAGTTATTTCTTCATGTAGTCTCCATTGAAATGGAGCAAAGGATCATGGTCTATGTAGTTCCCCCTGTTTTTTTTTTTTTTTTTTAGCTATTTCTGCATCAGAACTGTTCATTCAAGCAAAGAGACTTGGGATTCGATATATTGTGATGGTCCATGATATTATTGTGAGACCTTTGACGATATCACCAGATGCTGGTTATTGTTACATTGATTATGGTACATCTTAAGAACCATAATCACACAAATGAATCTTTTTGCAGATTGGCAGAGTTTTTGTGTAGGTTTGTGTTTGATATGGGCTCAACTTCACACGGGTCTCTGCAGGTGAGTAGGAAATGCCAAACAAGGCAACAACAGAGAGGAGGGGCAAGAGCAAACCCACACAATGAGTCCTAAAGATCTTAAGAGAGTGTTTGCCTGAGCCAGCTATTAAATCTGAACATAAAAACCATCCGCCGAAGACCTTTTAACTATTCAAATGCAGTTTTATCAGCGCTCCTCACCGTGGCAACAGGCCATCTCTACCTTTCTATCTCCCCTTTTCAATCTCACAATGATTTTAATATTCGCCTGAAGGTTTGTGCGAGCCAGTTGACGATGGAGTAGGGATGATGCACGCAGCCTTTGTGGTGATTCAGTGTGTTATGTATTCAGTGCTCAGTGGCAGACACAGGAGGGCACGCCGTGAAATCTATTGAGTTTTATGTGGAGCAGCACACAAGGGTGACTCATGGCGATGGCAGAGGCAGTCGTATTAGGAGACTGAAAGTTTATTGTCCAAGGTATTCAAATAGCATAAACGCACTGTTAAATGTCACATTGTGGTTCTGAGGTGCATAGAAAACAGCACAAATGGGGACTATGTCTGTATGGTCTGACGTATTAAAGTGGAAGCACCAAATGCACTTTTTTATGCTACTAAACGGTGTATATGGTAGGGTTGGACTGTCGCCTTTTACTTTTTATTCTGAATCTGCCTCTTCTGCGCTTTTCTTGTCTTGGTATGTCCCAGATCATTAAATGGAGAGAGATACACGTTGGTGAAGTTTGGTTTGATCAGAACTTGTGCCTCATCTTCAAATATAATGCTGTTCTTCTTCAAATACAAAATAATTCTTAATTAGTCACAGTAATACTGTATACCCTGGTAAAATGCTGAGAAGGTTTAATGGTGTCAAAACTCGGATACTACCCAACCCTAGTGTATGGTGTTTTAATACTGTTCCTAGTCCGTTTTGCCGATTTTAGTGCAACCCAAGTACATTTGCAGCTGAAAACTGAATGTGTGCTGTCTCCACTGCAATAGGCTCTATTCCCGCTTATGTCACAAACCAGGAAGACATTTGGAAACATGTGATGACAACTTCCGGTGTAGTTTCTGACATTGTGCTCGACCGACTGTGACCAAACCCACTGAAGTAAATGTGATCATTGGTAAAATGAAGACTGCAGACGTATGTGCTGTTTGGAATCTTCTGGAATTTGGAGCCCTTGCCTCTACTAATCACATGTACCCACTGTGAGAGAGAGTTGTGCGTCAGTGGGGAAATGAGGAAAATTGAGGTATGGTTGGAATTCTGGATGAGTCAAACATAACTAATTCAAGCCGGGTGTTTGAATTAGGGCAGTCCTGTGTGAATGCTTCTGCCTTGGCATTTGCTGCCAACTTTGTTGTGACATTTTTCACAGTGAATTTTAGACTTTAGAATATTTGACTGGTGAATTTGTGGGCTTGAAAATATTGGTGCTGAATATTTAAAAGGTATTTTGAAATTGAAGCATGTTGAAAAAAATATATTTTTTCAGCAAATAAAATTCAAACATCTTTTTTCAGAGTTAAACAATTCAAAGTGAGAAATTCAGCAGTATGTAAAATTCAAAATCTGACAAATTACAAATTATTTTCCATACACATATGAGCTCAAAATGCTCTATAGAGCATTTTGAGCTCATATGTGTATGGAGTCTATAAGCTCTACTTTGTGATGTTATGAAGCAGTAGTTTCCAAGTTAACAACTGCGTTTTGCCTTTGCTCTGACTCTAGATAAAATAAAGCTAGCATTTTTATACGCCCGTTGTAAGACGGGACTGTCAGGAAACAGACAGACGAGGACCCAAGTGCGTCACGTTTAAACAGTTTATTTAGGGGTTGAGGGGAAAAAGGGAGTGCGTGTGTGTGTCTCGGTGGTGGAGCGGTGTCTCCAGGGCAGCAGTACAGACAAGGGCTAGGCAGAATTTGCAGGTCAAGAGCAGAAGGCAGGTCGGGTTTACCGGGGCAGAGGAGCAGAAGAGGATACAGACAGGTCCAGGTTTGTTTATCAGGAGTCAGAGGTAGAATGCAGGGAAGTTTGGCAGCAGGTAGCGGATCCACACGTGCAGACGATCTGACAAAGGACAGGCTGAAAAACAGGGCCTTTTAAATACAGGTCAATCAGGGGTGCATTAGGTGCAGCTGGTTGGTGAGTGAGGATGCAGAGTGGGAACAGGTGGATCAAATCAGCTAGAGTGGAGGGTGAAACAGTTAGGTGGGGGCTCGTTAACAGGAACTGAGAGGGAGCCCATGACAGAACCTCCCCCCCAAGGGACGGCCCCAGAAGTCCCAAAGAGGAACCACCAACCGGGGGGGGGGGGGGGGGGAGCCGGCGGAGGGTCAGAATTCCTCAGACCGGTCAGTCTCTGCCCCATCCTCAGAGGGAGCCAGAGAGCCACCATCATCAGGGACCAAGACAGGTTCAGGGTCAGGTGCAGGACGAGTCACGCGGCGAGGCCCCCTCGGACGGCCCCGGCGGATGGAGGGCTGATCGGGATGCTGTCGGTGGAAGTCAGCTATGATGGTCCGGTCCACTATCCGACTGGCTGGCACCCAAGATCTTTCTTCAGGCCCATAGCCCTCCCAGTCGACGAGGTATTGGAGACCCCTACCCTACGCCTGGACCTAAGCACACGCCGCACGGTGTAGACCAGACCCCGTTGATGAAACGGGAGGCGGAGGAGGAGGTGCTGCTGGAACCAGTGGGCTGTCGGGTACGGGCTTGACCTTCGAAACCTGGAACGTGGGGTGTACCTTCATGGACCTTGGCAGCTGGAGCCGGACGGCAGTTGGCCTGATGACCCTCTCGATGGGGAATGGTCCAAGGACCCGAGGTGCCAGCTTCCTCGACTCCACCCGAGCGGTAGGTCCTGGCCGATAGCCACACCCTTTGGCCAACGCGTAGGTGGGCGCAGGGGTCCTTCGACGGTTGGCTCCAGTGGTGTAGCTGGCAACAGATCTAAGGAGCGTGGCTCGGGCTCGTGACCAGGCACGGCGGCATCGACGGGCAAAGGAGAGGGCAGACGGACAGGCGACCTCCTTCCTGGCTGGAGAAGAGGGGTGGCTGATAGCCGTAAACACACTGGAAAGGGGACATACCAGTGGCAGAACAGGTGAGCGAGTTGTGGGCATACTCCACCCACGTTAGCTGTTGTGCCCAGGAGTGGGGGTTGCGAGACGCCATGCACCGAAGGGCCTTCTCCAACTCCTGGTTCGTCCGCTCAGACTGGCCATTAGATTGAGGGTGGAATCCAGACGTTAGGCTGGCCGTGGCTCCCAGGAGATTGCAGAACTCCTTCCAGAAGTTGGAGGAAAATTGTGGACCTCGGTCTGAAACCACATCCTTGGGCAGCCCATGGATTCGGAAGACGTGTTCCAGGACCACCTGAGCGGTCTCCTTGGCTGTCGGGAGCTTAGGCAGGGGCACAAAGTGTGCCATTTTACTAAAACGGTCCACTACAGTGAGTATGACCTTCATACCAGCAGAAGAGGGCAGACCTGTGACAAAGTCCAGGGCAATGTGGGACCAGGGGCGCTTGGGCACAGGCAGAGGCTGGAGAAATCCAGCTGGAGGCTGGCTGGAAGCCTTATGTTGGTTGCAGGTGGGACAGGCTCGGACGAACTCCCGTACATCCCTCCTTAACGAAGGCCACCAGAACCGCTGGGCAAGCAGTTGGTAAGTGCGAGTAGAGCCAGGGTGGCAGGCCAGACGGGACTCGTGTCCCCACTGTATAGCTTGGGACCTCAGGGTTTCCGGGACGTAGAGGCGGTTGCTGGGGCATGCGCTTGGGCCTGGCTGATTACGTAGAGACTCCTGCACCCGCTCTTCGATATCCCAGGTCAGGGCTGCTACAACACAGGGACTGGGCAGAATGCATGCAGGATCATTGGAGGGAGCGTCTGTCTTCTGGAACTGGCGAGAGAGGGCGTCTGGCTTGATGTTCCGTGATCCAGGGCGGTAAGATAGGGTAAAGTTAAATCTGGTGAAGTACAGAGCCCAGTGGGACTGCCTGGGGTTTAGACGCTTGGCAGTGCGGATATATTCCAGATTCTTGTGGTCAGTCCAGACCAGGAATGGAACTGTGGACCCCTCCAGCCAGTGGCGCCACTCCTCAAGGGCAAGCTTGACAGCCAGCAGCTCACGGTTCCCTATGTCGTAGTTGCATTCAGACGGGGATAGCCGGCGAGAGAAGAATGCACAAGGATGGAGCTTGTTGTCCTCCGTAGCCCACTGGGAGAGCACAGCACCAACTCCGACATCAGAGGCATCCACCTCCACAATGAATTGTCGGTCCACATCAGGCATCTGGAGGATGGGGGCAGAGGTGAACCGAGCCTTGAGGGCACAGAAGGCCTCGTTGGCTGCTGGGGTCCAGGCAAAGGGCTGCTTGGTGCTGGTCAGGGTGGTGAGAGGTTTGGCTATGGTGCTATAGTTCGGATGAATTTTCTGTAAAAGTTTGCAAACCCGAGAAATTGCTGCAGCTTCTTTCGGCTCTCTGGGATCGCCACGAAGTCACTGCTGAAATCTTTGCAGGGTCCATCTGTATGCTCCCGCAGCCACGATGTATCCTAGGAAGGCCACAGTTTTGGCATGAAACTTCGCACTTCTCTGCTTTGACGTAGAGGAGTTCTCCAGAAGGCGGCGAAGGACTTGCTGGACATGGTGGGTATGTTCAGACAAGGATCTGGAAAAAATCAAGATGTCATCCAGGTACACAAAGACAAACTTGTTTAACATGTCCCGCAGCACATCGTTTACAAGAGCCTGGAATACAGCTGGAGCATTGGTGAGACCGAACGGCATCACTAGGTATTCGTAGTGACCAGTCGGGGTGTTGAACGCTGTCTTCCATTCGTCCCCCTCCCGTATTCGCACCAGGTGGTAAGCATTGCGGAGATCCAGCTTAGTGAAGACCGTGGCTCCCTGGAGCAGCTCGAAGGCGCTGGTGAGCAGAGGAAGAGGATATCGGTTCTTCACGGTGATGTCGTTAAGGCCCCGATAATCGATGCATGGACGAAGGGATCCATCCTTCTTCCCCACGAAGAAGAACCCAGCACCAGCAGGGGAAGAAGACGGGCGAATTATCCCAGCAGCCAGGGAGTCACTGATGTACTCTTCCATGGACCTCCTTTCTGGAGACGATAACGAGTAGAGACGGCCTTTAGGAGGTGCGGCACCAGGGAGGAGGTTGATAGCACAGTCATATGGTCGGTGCGGGGGCAGAGAGGTGGCCTTGGCCTTGTTGAACACCTCCCAGAGCTCAAGGTAGCATTCGGGAACGTTGGACAAATCTGGAGCTGGACTGGCGGGAACTGAGCGAGGGGGTAGTGTAGCAGCAAGCAGACAGGTCTGGTGGCAGTCCTTGCCCCATGCCCCAACCACCCCGGTCGTCCAGTCAAGGAGAGGGTTGTGCCGGCGAAGCCATGGGTAGCCCAGGATGAGGGGTTGGCCTGGGGAGCGGAGCAGGTGGAACTGGATGGTCTCCTGATGGTTGCCGGAGATCATCATCAAGACAGGGGCAGTGACATGGGTGACTGTGCCGAGAGGGTGTCCATCCAGCGCCCGAGCAGGAACAGGAGGTGACAGACGATGGCTCTCAAGCTTCAACTGGTGGGCGAGCTCCAAGTCCATTATGTTGGCTTCAGCGCCAGAGTCCACAAAGGCGGCCAGAGAGTGTGTAGAGTCAGGAAGGTGGAGTCAAACCTGCAGCAGGGGTTTGCGGTCATTGGAGGGCTGGGTGGACGTAGAGCTCAACCGGATTCCTCTTACACTGGGTGAGCTTGGGCTTTTAAAGGGCAGGTGGCAATTCGGTGTCCCTCCCCTCCACAGTACAGGCAGAGGTTGGATGTGATGCGGCGCTGACGCTCTGCAGGGGAAAGAGAGGCTCGACCAATCTCCATAGGCTCCGACTGGTCTGGCTGGGTTGGAGGAGTAGACAAGGGGGGCAGACGGGCAGCTCGACTGCTTCGGGTGCTGGTAGCTGGAGGGTACTGGTGCCCCCTCTCTTGACGGCGGGTCTGGATTCTTCGATCGATTCGGGCAGCCAGAGCAATGGCCTCGTCAAGGGTTGATGGTTGTTCATGGGAGACCAGCTCGTCCTTTACATAGTCGGCCAGGCTGTGAAGGAATGCGTCCACCAACGCCTCCATGTTCCAGGTGCTGCGTGTTGCCAGGGTCCGGAAATCGATGGAGTAGTCAGCGACGGTCCGTCTACCTTGCTGAATGCTCATCAGTGCCCGGGACGCCTCTGCAGAAGAAGAGTCCAAGTCAAAGACCTTGAGCATCTCCTCAGCGAACAGGTCAAAGGATGTGCAGGTTGGAGTCTGATGCTCAAACTCGGCTGTTCCCCAGAGTCGAGCTCGACCCGTCAGGTGAGTGATGGCGTACCCTACCTTGGCCCCCTCCGTGGCAAAGGTTCTGGGTTGCAGGGAGAACTGGAGACGGCAGCTTGTAAGGAATGCCCGGACCTGGGTTGGATCGCCATTGAACCGCTCAGGACTACCAATCTTGGGTTCCGGGGCACCGGCGGTGAAGAGAGCAGGCGTCATGGGAACTGGACCACCTGGCATGCTGGGTGGTGCTGGAATGGCCTGTAGACTGGCTGGGGCTGGACCGGCGGGTGGGTTGGCTGGCGACGGGGTCAGGTTGGTGAGCAGTTCAGTTATCTGGGCAAGTTGCTCTTGCTGCTGCTGGATCTGTTGTTGTTGCATTCGGCCCAGCTCCAGCAAGGCGGCGATGTCACCCGTCAGGCGATGGACCTCTCCCTCCGCACGCTCAAGGCGCTGCATGGCAGATGGTGGCTCTGGGGCATTGAGGTCCATGTCAGGTGAAACGTGCGCTGAGTCCATGATGGTCAGATCGTACTGTCAGGAAACAGACAGACGAGGACCCAAGTGCGTCACGTTTAAACAGTTTATTTAGGGGTTGAGGGGAAAAAGGGAGTGCGTGTGTGTGTCTCGGTGGTGGAGCGGTGTCTCCAGGGCAGCAGTACAGACAAGGGCTAGGCAGAATTTGCAGGTCAAGAGCAGAAGGCAGGTCGGGTTTACCGGGGCAGAGGAGCAGAAGAGGATACAGACAGGTCCAGGTTCAATTATCAGGAGTCAGAGGTAGAATGCAGGGAAGTTTGGCAGCAGGTAGCGGATCCACACATGCAGACGATCTGACAAAGGACAGGCTGAAAAACAGGGCCTTTTAAATACAGGTCAATCAGGGGTGCATTAGGTGCAGCTGGTTGGTGAGTGAGGATGCAGAGTGGGAACAGGTGGATCAAATCAGCTAGAGTGGAGGGTGAAACAGTTAGGTGGGGGCTCGTTAACAGGAACTGAGAGGGAGCCCATGACAGGGACGTATTATGGTATGGCGCTGTCCGTCCGTCTGTCCGTCTGTGGACACTTCAAAGCTTTGAAGTCTTTGAAGCTTTGTCTTCATGAAGAGGCAAAACATGTGGGGCATGTGTGCTTACCGGTATGTGCCATAGAACGCAAGTATTGGAATCTTCCAAACTGCACCAACAATTCATCTTTAACTAGGTTTGACAAATTCTAACTTAATTCTGTATACAATAATTCAAAGTACGGGCGTATTTTGCCCCGCTGGCGGAGCTCTTGTTTATATTAATAATTATTATTAATTAATTAAAATAATTAATAAGAGTGTGCTAAGTGTCGTCATGGTGAAGGCTCTAAATAAAGCTGAGCTGGAGGTGTTAGTAGTCCAATCAGAGCTGACCTTCTCCACATGCTGTTTGAAGATAATGCTGTTCTATACGGGGCTCACAAAGAGAATATGAAGCCCTGTTAAACTCTGTGTTCAACTCTTTTATGACCATAATGTCTCCTGACACACTGTGACATGTCATTAAACATGGACTGATCTGGCATGGCTCTCACTGCTAAAGTCTGTCCATGATTTCACTTTGAACCTATGCCAGCTGCTACAGAGAGATGGAGAAGCATTTGAGATGAGAAAAGTTATGTAATATGGCTTTGTGTGTGCTGGCAATCTAATGTTATGTATTGTACAGCACTGGTTTTACACAAAAGTAACTCATGTGAGCTTTAAGTCCATCCATCCATCCATCTTCTCCCACTTAGTCCAGCTGGGTCACGGGGGCAGCTTGCTGCCCAGTCCTCATAGCACCTGACCCCCCCTATGAACCCCACTGCAGGTGGTGAGCCCACAGGAGGGTGGACAACATGATCCTTGATGTTAGTTCATAGGGGTGCGGGCATGTTTTGAGTTGATGGGGGAAACCGGAGTGCCCGGAGGAAACCCATCCAGACACAGGAAGAACACGCAAAAGGCCCAGGCAACCTGGGGATCGAACCCACAACATTCTTGCTGTGAGGCATGAGTGTCGCCACTCAGCCACCATGCCGCTTTAAGTCATGTTATTATGTTGTTAATCAGAATTCAAGCAAAAACTATATATCCATTAACATGGGAACAGCATATTAGACGTTTTTTTAAAGCTCTCGACCTTCCCCACGTCGCCGTGGGGTCATTGATGAGTGATGGCCGCGCCTTCGGGTCGGGGACAGGTCTCTCACTGTGGTCTTGGCCTACGGGCCAAACAGCAGTGCAGAGTACCCGGCCTTCTTGGAGTCTCTGGGAGGGGGACTGGACAGTGCACCGACCGGGGACTCCATTGTTCTACTGGGGGACTTCAACGCCCACGTGGGCAACGACAGTGACACTTGGAGAGGGGTGATTGGGAGGAACGGCCTCCCTGATCTGAACCCGAGCGGTGTTCTGTTATTGGACTTCTGTGCTAGTCACAGTTTGTCCATAACGAACACCATGTTCGAGCACAAGGGGGTCCATCGGTGCACGTGGCACCAGGACTCCCTAGGCCGGAGGTCGATGATCGACTTTGTTGTCGTGTCATCTGACCTCCGGCCGTGTGTCTTGGACACTCGGGTGAAGAGAGGGGCAGAGCTGTCAACTGATCACCACCTGGTGGTGAGTTGGGTCCGCTGGCGGAGGAGGAAGCCGGAAAGACCTGGCAGGCCCAAGCGTATCGTGAGGGTCTGTTGGGAACGTCTGGCGGAACCTTCTGTCAGTGCGGCCTTCAACTCACACCTCCAGGAGCTTCTCCCGGATCCCGGGGGAGGCTGGGGACATGGAGCCCGAGTGGGCTTCGTTCTCGGCCTCCATTGTCGACGCGGCCGCTCGTAGCTGTGGCCGCAAGGTCTGTGGTGCTTGTCGCGGCGGCAATCCCCGAACCCGGTGGTGGGCACCGGAAGTAAGGGATGCCGTCAAGCTGAAGAAGGAGTCCTAAAGGGCCTTACTGGCCCGATGGACTCCTGAGGCAGCTGACGGGTACCGTCGGGCCAAGCGTGCTGCAGCCCGGGTGGTTGCAGAGGCAAAAACTCGGGTTTGGGAGGAGTTCGGGGAGGCTATGGAGGAGGACTATCGGACGGCCCCAAGGAAATTCTGGCAAACCGTCCGGCGCCTCAGGAGGGGGAAGCGGCCCTTCACCAATACTGTTTACAGTGCGGGGGGAGAGCTGCTGACCTCGACTGGGGATGTTGTCGGGCGGTGGAAGGAATACTTTGGGGATCTCCTCAATCCCACCGTCACGTCCTCCGAAGAGGAGGCCGAGGCTGGGGACCCAGAGGCGGACTCATCCATCACCCTGGCCAAAGTCACTGAGGTGGTCAGAAAGCTCCTCGGTGACAAGGCTCCGGGGGTGGATGAGATCCGTCCTGAGTACCTTAAGTCTCTGGGTGTTGTGGGGCTGTCTTGGCTGACACGCCTCTGCAACATCGCGTGGCAGTCGGGAACAGTACCTTTGGACTGGCAGACCGGGGTGGTGTGGTCCCTCTGTATAAAAAGGGGGACCGGAGGGTGTGTTCCAACTACAGGGGAATCACACTCCTCAGCCTCCCCGGTAAAGTCTATGCCAGGGGACTGGAGAGGAGAGTTCGGCCGATAGTCGAACCTCGGATTCAAGAGGAGCAGTGTGGTTTTCGGCCTGGTCGTGGAACACTAGACCAGCTCTACACCCTCCATCGGGTGCTCGAGGGTTCATGGGAGTTTGCCCAACCAGTCCACATGTGCCTTGTGGACCTGGAGAAGGCATTCGACCGTGTCCCTCGTGGTGCCCTGTGGGGGGTGCTTCGGGAGTATGGGGTCCGGGGCCCTTTGCTAAGGGCTGTCCGGTCCCTGTATGACCGGAGCAGGAGCTGTGTTCACATTGCCGGCAGTAAGTCAGACCTGTTCCCAGTGCATGTTGGACTCCGCCAGGGCTGCCCTTTGTCACCGGTTCTGTTCATTGTATTTATGGACAGAATTTCTAGGCGCAGCCAGGGGCCGGAGGGGGTCCAGTTTGGGAACCACAGGATCTCATCGCTGCTTTTTGCAGATGATGTTGTCCTGTTGGCTTCATCGAGCCAGGACCTACAGCACTGGGGCGGTTTGCAGCCGAGTGTGAAGCGGCTGGGATGAGAATCAGCTGCTCCAAATCTGAGGCCATGGTTCTCGACCGGAAAAAGGTGGATTGCCCTCTCCGGGTGGGTGGGGAGTCTCTGCCTCAAGTGGAGGAGTTCAAGTATCTCGGGGTTCACGAGTGAGGGGAGGATGGAGCGTGAGATTGACAGGTGGATCGGTGCGGCGTCGGCAGTGATGCGGTCGCTGTATCGGACCGTTGTGGTGAAGAGGAGCTGAGCCGAAAGGCGAAGCTCTCCATTTACCTCAGTCTACGTTCCTCCCCTCACCTATGGTCATGAGCTCTGGAGAATGACCGAAAGGACGAGATCGCGGATACAAGCGGCCGAAATGAGTTTCCTCCGCAGAGTGGCCGGGCGCTCCCTTAGAGATAGGGTGAGGAGCTCGGTCACACGGGAGGAGCTCGGAGTAGAGTCGCTGCTCCTCCACGTCGAGAGGAGCCAGCTGAGGTGGCTCGGGCATCTGGTCCGAGCCAGCTGAGGTGGCTCGGGCATCTGGTCCGGATGCCTCCTGGACGCCTCCCTCGGGAGGTGTTCTGGGCATGTCCCACCGGTAGGAGGCCCCGGGGAAGACCCAGGACACGCTGGAGGGACTATGTCTCTCAGCTGGCCTGGGAACGCCTCGGGGTCCGTCCGGAGGAGCTGGTGGTAGTGGCTGGGGAGAAGGAAGCTTGGGAGCCACTGCTTAGACTGCTGCCCCCGCGACCCGGCCCCGGATAAGCGGAAGAAGATGGATGGATGGATGCTTGAGTTCCAGTAAATATGTAACTAAAATGTGCAGCAGATTAGACCACATCTGCAGGTTTAGGATGCTTAATTCTTTTTTATTAAGGCCAAATAAAATATCCAGCACAAATTCTGTATGATAGGCAGACATTAATCATTTGTATATTTTACTTTACACTCAAAATGTGTCCCTCGCTGCACTGTCTTGCATCAGGTCCCACAGGAGTGCAGGGCTCTAATTCCTACCTAATTCATCACACCTTTACTTCCCCATGAAGTCAAACTCAAGAATCTCCTAACCTTAGATTAACTTAATCTTGATAGATTTTAGGGGTGAAGTTTGGCCTAGGGCAGAGCTAAACAGCCGAGGCCAGTTTGTACCTGGGGATCGGGGGGAAATGGCCAGGGGTGAATTCTGGCCTGTTACACTGGTTTTTGGACACTTTTTACTATTGATATTTTTGCAATAGTCTATCCAGGCATGTCTCTCGATGTTCTTCGATGTTCTTAATCTCAACTATCTAACTAACTATCAAGTCACACACAAAACTGACACACACAGCAGCCAGCTTCATAATGAGGTAGATAGTTAAATTGATTGGTTATTTATTTAGTCCTAAGTAAATAGGGACGTCTGGTCGCCCTATGCAACGTGGAACAGTGTTTTCCATTTGACAGAAGAACACAGCCTAAAAATGCCGGGTTTGGGTGTGAATGAAACATGAAATAACGTTATAACATAGATCAGAAAATGGTGTAATATGAGCGCTTTCAGTACAGCCTCAACTAATCCAGTTGAAGCTTTGTAAAAATGCTAAAACCACAATCAGTGTATTATTTTTACTGTTCCCTCATGTTCTCTGTAAACTGCCTCAGCTCAAACACCACTTTGCGCACTCCCACTTTATCACTCTTCTTAATAAACTCCAGTGTTGATAAATTGCCCCGGTGGTAAAGTGCAGTACTTGTACAATAGTAGTTATATGCTCTGAGCTTGTCTGTAACACTACACAGGAAACAGCCCTGCACTCCTCTTTACCAACTCGTCACTTGGGCACCTCGCGCTCACACACCTCCGATAGCTCATTTTCCAGCTGCTGAGTCTTAATTGGAAGTCCGAGCACTGAGGCTGGACAATTGGAGCTCACCCCACAGAGGAGCATTAAAATCACTGGATCAGCACTGGGTTTAGGCGCACTAAACGTCAAGCTATTTTTAGTTTCCAGCAAATGATCCCTCCTTAATTTGAAAGACCTTCCTCCATTTGGGAATGTTTCACAGTGTGGTATTAACTAGTGCTGTCAAAAATACTGCGTTGTTAACGCAACTCAATTTTAATGGCGTTTTTTAATGTTTTATCACATACTATTTTTTTCATAAGCAGCGACCACTGCTGTAACGTAAATTTAAAGTGCAGCATCTCGTCCACATTATCCATAGACTTTGTCCTCCACAAATAATGACCCCAGTCCACAAAACCGCGCTGTTAATCCACTTTGAAGCATTCTTTAAAAGTAAAGTGAGATAGTTCCTCTCGTGTGTCTGTTTACATCCACACAGTGCATAGATCCAGGTGAAGCTGCAGATTAACGACAGCGACTCTACTTCCTGTGGACTTTATCGAAAATCTTTAAAAATCCTGTATCTGAAGTATTGCTCCACATTTCACAAATAATAATAACACAGTTTTGTCTTGTGTCTAAACTGGAAGTGCAGAGCTCTGATCTTTGAACACTTAAGAGTCTCAGCGCGAGTGGTTTTACTGTAGACAGGAAACAGCTGATGCCATCGCGCTCACAGCTTTATATTCTGTGGTCCACACATGTATCCTGCTGCAGTCTTTGTGATTGGAGATTTTAAGTCTCATAAGATTCTCCTCGTGTCTGTGGTGTGTGTTTTTTGTCACATGTTTAAAAATTGTTTAACACCTAAAAATCCTGTAGTGTGTAGTGCCCTTAAGCAGAGACTTAAAACCAGGGGGGACAGGGCCTTCTCTGTGGTCAAACCTAATCTCTGTGGTTGGCTCCAAGCTCTGGAATGCTCTGCCTCTGCTAGCAGGTGATGGACCTGTCACCTGCACAACATTACTGCACAATATTAAAACACAGACCGGATTTTTTTTCATAGGAGAATAGTTTCAGTGCATTTTGATACAAAACAACATTTTAATACAAAATTTAACTGGAATCACCCGTCACGAATCATTTAAATTTAAATTCTAGCAGACCAGTTTCAACTATAAAACATACCAACTTATTGCAACAAAGTCCCAGTCCTAGTTTCCAAATTAACATCAAGAGCATCTATCACAAAACTGGTGCAAACATGGATGAGCACTAGGGGTGTCACGATATCCAAGTCTCACGATACGATATCATCACGGTATGAACCTCACGGTACAATATTTATTGCGATATCGTGGGAAAGCTCACGATAAGGTGGGGAAGCTCATGATATTACGATATTCTATAGAATAACAAGAGTGACATTCTAAAATGCTTTAACTAGTCCTTTGGTACAACATTTATTGTCATTAGGGATGGAACGACATGGGCTTCTGGACAATCACATATGTGAACACAACTAACCTGTTTGTGTTTTAACATCACAGTAAATGTCTCTGTCTTGTATGATTGTGATTGTGTCTGTTGTTTTTAATCTATGTGCTGTGTGAGCCTGTTCTCATTTTACTCATATGTTACTATTAATATTCACTGATCTTTAATGTCTGTGTCATGTGTGATGAACTCAATGTTTTTGTGCCTATGTCCTGTTTTTGTCTCGCCATCAACCTGCCAATGAGACTACAGATGAAAATGATCCTGCACAGCGACTCTGGCACATGCTGCACTAACACATGCTGTGCTAATGTGCACTGTCCCATATTTAAGAAATAAACATCTCTCTGCACCATATTTTTACCATATACATCTCACCGTACCATATTTATTACAATATTTTGTGGAGGCACAAAACTGTGAATCTGCTCCTTTTTCCTCTAAAAATGCTTCACAAGACTTAATCCAAAGAATGAAGATTTCACAGTGCTTAGAAAAGTTATTTCTTCATGTAGTCTGCACTGAAACGGAGCAAAGGATCATGGTCTATGTAGTTCTCTCTGTTTTTTTTTTTTAGCTATTTCTGCATCAGAACTATTCATTTAAGCAAAGAGACTTGGGATTCGATCACATTATATTGTGATGGTCACGATATTATTGTGAAACATTTGACAATACGTTATCACCATATTTCGGTCATTGTTCCATCCCTAATAAGTACACAACAACTCTAATAACTGCCGTTGTTTGAATCTTCTACTCTGTACCCCTCAGGCCCCATAAACGCTCAAAGTCTATTACACAGAGAAGCACAGAGGGGAGCAGCAAAATGTGAGATTTGAACAATTTCCTCTAATACTATGAGCAGGAAATGGGAACACGGTGAAAAAGAAATCCCTTTTATGACAACCACGTTATAAAAGTGTATTACAAAACGTACAGAGACATAAATATAATGAACACAGTTGAACAAGTTTGTCGAGGCAGATTTTTCATTCATACTTGTCTGCCAATCCACCTCAATGGCTTCTTCAACTGCAGTTACTCACACTCCACATCTGTTCTCTGCTGATTGAAACATTTTGCCTGAGGACACAAGGATAGTGTGAATAGATCTGAGTCCAGAGAAAAGCTGAGTGTTTTGTAACGTCTGATCCAAAAAGCAAAGTGAGAAACAGACCTTCAAGGGACAACTCACTTAGACTTAGACAAACTTTATTGATCCACAGGGGAAATTATTTAGACACAGGAGCTCACATATCACAATATAATATAATAAAGAGCAAAAATATAAATAATAAAATCTGAATAAATAGCACAAAGGATACCAAGAGAAAGGTGTGAACTAAGACATATAAATGGGTCAATGACATGACGCCTAAATTTTCTGTCCAGTTGCAAATTCCTCAGTTAAAAGATTCACATTTCATAATAATTCAGCACATTTTTGTAGCACCTCTGACCTCCATGGAACCAGACCATTTTTTCAGAAATCATGACTTATTATTAAAGAAGCACCGATACCACTTTTTTGAAAACAGATACAAGTACAAATACAATACAAAAATATATTGAATAAACCAGGAAAAAATACAAACAGCCATGATATGACTTCTCTACACACCAAGACCCTAAGAAGAACTTTCCTTTCATTTTATTATTATTATTTAATTTAGCTTTGATTGAGAGTGAAAATGTAATTTCATTGTTCCATATGTGAATATGATATAACATTTTGAATCTTTGAATCTTGATTATGTGTTTAATGCAGCTTTGCGCACATTTGTTTACTTTTTACAGAAATGGCCGGACCTGGTTATTACTTATATGGGAGACCACTGGGAAAACCAGGTGCCAGAGGGGGGCGCCAGTCGCAAAAACTGTTGTGTTCTTAGGCAAGACACTTCACCCTAGTATGAAAGTGTGTGAAGAGTGTGTGTGAGTGATGGTGGTGCAATAGTATCTTATCACCACCATGTATAGAATGAATGAATCATTTTATGTAAAGTGTCTTTATGACATATGTCTGTGAAAAGGGCGACACAGGTCCCTCGTTTATTGAGGGGGTCACGTTCTAAAAATGACCAACAATAGGTGAAATCTGCAAAGTAGTCAGCTTAATTTTTTACAATTATTATAATGTTTTAAGGCTGTAAAAACCCTCTGTGATCTAAACTGAGGAGCGGGAGTGATGAAAAATATACTCATGGGCAGTTGTTGACGCTGTTTTTTATTCTTCTAAACAGACATGCCTTTGATTACACAGAACACAGTGTGCGGGTTCTCCCTCAGCCAATCAGAATGCAGAACACAATGTACGTACATACACTGTAAAAAAAAATGCAAAATTGCCCAAAAACAAATTATCCTGACTTCTAAGTTTATTTTCATACTGTGGAACATTCCAGGCAAAGCAGTAATATCTCCACAGAGACAAGCAGGCGACACCTTTGGAATTAAAATGTGAAATGGGTCAGTGAATATATGTAAATTCCAAAGTTCAGGTAAGGCATCTGGCATAGAAAGCTCAGCCAAATCTTTTCATCAACATATAGTGAACATTATCGCAAATAGACAAGAGCTCCTCCAGCGGGGCAAAATACGCCCGTACTTTGAATTATTGTATATAGAATTAAGTTAGAATTTGTCAAACCTAGTTAAAGATGAATTGTTGGTGCAGTTTGGAAGATTCCAATACTGACAAGGTTTTCGCAAAGGGTCGGGCCATGACCTTGACCTTTGACCCTGTGACCTTGAAATCAATAGGGAACATCCTTGACCCATGGGGTGTCCAGCCATGAAGTTTGACATTCCTAGGTGAGACGGTTGTCCACAGACGGACAGACGGACGGACGGACAGCGCCATACCATAATACGTCCCGTCTTACAACGGGCGTATAAAAATGCAAATATGACTGAACTCCGAGCCAATATTGTGAGAAGTCTCATTATCTTTTCGCCCTGGGGTTCAGAGTAAATAGAACGGGCTTAATCACGATGCGAGCCATTACCTCAAAACAAACATTAAATCAACTTAGAAGAAGAGAAGATGACAGCTTTTACACGCTCACATTTGACTCTCTCTCTGAACAAACTATGGAAATAATTACAGACAACAGGAACATGTCTGGAGGCTACAGGCACTTCTTCTGTAATATGAGAAAGGTCAGCTCACAAAAAGTCCATTTGAAAAGAAACTAAAATATGGGGTAAATGGTACGGATACTGCAGAGGGCAGTCCTGAAAACAAAACTGTCTGTGAATTAACCGTGAACAATGGTGGATTTTGTTACTTGAAGGTGCATTATGTAACTATTCTGATGGAGCGTGAGTTACCGTCTTGTTCCTATTCGGCTTGTAAATCAATACGTCATCATTCTATGTCCGGGGCCAAGCCATAGCCACGCTGAATTTGGCCCACCTGATAAATATATAGCTATAACTATTCTTTCAAATCACCACATTACACATTCTCCCATCGCTCTTTATGTCCACAACAGCCAGAATGAAATATCTAAACAGTCAAAACATGTATTAACTTGGAAATGACTCGCTAACTTATAATTTATGGCTAGGCTACCACACAGAGACACAAAATACAAACTCAGGATATAGCGAAAATAATGAGAAGACTTTATGAGCCTCCTCACCTCTTGTAAAGTGGTAAATTTATGGGCAGCATCTCATCCACATTATCCATATAAATGGTCCTCCGCGAATGACATCCAGTCCACAAAACTGCACTTTTAATCCAGTTTGAGGCGTAAAAAGTGGAGATAGTTCCTCACGTGTGTCTGTTTACATCCGCACAGCGCACAGATCGAGGTGAAGCTGCAGATCAGCAATACTGACTCAACTTCCTGTGGACTTTATCTCCTCTTTTATGCTTTCAAATCTTGTATCAGGAACAGTGTACAACATTTCACAAATAATAATAACACAGTTTTGACTTGTATCTATAGTCAAAGTGCAGAGCTCTGATCTTTGAAAACAGCGGGGGACACAACACTGCAGCAGTTTTACAGCTGAAGCGCTGATGTTCTAAATATTATCATACCTGTCCAAACACGTCTGGTTCTCGTCGGGTTTCCATGCTCTAGTTGAAACCTCACTAAAAAAAGGAGGTGATGGTGAAAATGTTCACTATTTTTGTCATTTTGAACCGTAGACCGTATTGAATAAATGTTTCGTTGGACCTGGAAGTCGTGTGTGATGTCAGACTTACAAGCCAAATATAGAGATATTATTGCTCTGCCTGGAAAATTCCTACATTACGTTTATTCATTTACAGGTGGTTTTAGAGCTCTAAAATATCTAGAACAAGAGCTCCTCCAGCGGGGCAAAATACGCCCGTACTTTGAATTATTGTATATAGAATTAAGTTAGAATTAGTCAAACCTAGTTAAAGATGAATTGTTGGTGCAG
>JAVCWC010000031.1:145000-209702 GCA_034769755.1 Odontamblyopus lacepedii
GTTCCTGGAGTCTGATTTGATCAAATAAATTTCCCCCCAAAAGTGCGACTTATGTTTTTTTCTTCTTCATTGTGCATTTTTTGGCTGGTGCGACTTATACTCCAGAAAATACGGTAAATAGACACGATACTAATTCAGTAAATTAGCCAATTAAATAAATTCCTGTGTATCCAGATCCCAGTTCAAATGGTCGGTGCTTCCATTGTTACTTCTGTGTCTTTAAAGCATTTGAGTGACTTTCTTACACTTGGACTGTGTCGGTGAATGGCTGCCACGTATGACCATGTAAAATAAACCCTCTCTCTCTGTTTTTACAGCTTCATCCCAAACCGGAGCCTCTGTGCAGACGCAGATGGGACCAAACCCTGGACCCAGAACCTCATCCAGGCCCTGCTCAAGAAGAACGGTCTGAACAAGGTCTGTGCGCGTTTGCAATCTTTAACCGCTTATTTCCAGGACTCTATTTTTCCATTAACCCCGTTTTCACCTCCACCTGTACCTCCCCTGCTCTGTATGTACTTTGTTCTCCAGTGTTATTTCCTTAAACAATGATACACGCAGGATTCAGCAGCGTCGTGTTTAATTTTTTACCTGGTTACAGCTAATCACAAGCTTTGAAAAAAAATGGTTAGTCACAGCTCTGTTCACAAATGTGGCTGTTTACACATTAAAAAGGAGAAAAATCTACATAAAGATGTGAGAAACATTCCGAATATTTACAGAATATATGTTGATTGAAGGTACATGTTGATTTTCTTTGTTCCAAACTGTCCCAGAGGCTCCACTTCTTCAGCAGACTGAGGCTGTTTTTATGAAGCCGTTTTGCAGTTTGATCCGCCACAGTTCGGTCGGTCGCCTGGTTCAGCTCTTTAACCGTCCAGTGCAAAACTAATCAGAATCAGATCAGAATTACTTTTATTCATCCCCGAAGGGAAATTTCCTTTGTTACAGATGCAACCGACCAAGAGCATGTAGATCAAACAAGTTACAAAATAAGCTAAATACAATAAGATAAAAGATAAAAATAGCTCTCTCTGGGAAATTATTTACATCATTGACCTATTTATGACGATATACATGTGTGAGCAGGGAATAGGATGAAAAGGATTGAGTAGTATGTGAGTTAAAGTGAGTTAAAGTGCAGCGTTCAACAGTTTGATGGCGACAGGCAGGAAAGATTTCCTGTGTCTCTCAGTGGAGCAGCGGCAGCCGCAGTCTATGGCTGAAAGAGCTCCTCTGATTGGCCAGCACCTCGTGGAGGGGGTGGGAGGGAGAGTCCAGAATAGTCCAGATTTTGTCCAGCTTTCTCCTGTCCTACACCACCGCCAGAGAGTCCAGCTCCTCCCCACAACATGTCCAGCCTTCCTAATGATCTTCTCGGAGTCTATTAGTGTCCCTCACGCGCAGACTGCTGCCCCAGCAGACTACAGCGCATACATGATGGCACTGGCCACCATAGACTCAGAGGAACATCCTGAGCATCGTCCTGCAGATGTCAAAGGACCTCAGCCTCCTCAGGAAATAGAGGCGGCTCTGGCTCCTTCTTGTAAACCGCGTCCACGTTCCTGCTCCAGTCCAGTTTATTGTCCAAGTACACCCCCAGGTACTTGTACTCCTCCACCACGCCCACACTGACCCCGGATGGAGATGGGGGGTCACAGCAGCTTTGGTCCTCCTAAGGTCCACCACCAGTTCCTTTGTCTTCATCACGTTGAGCTGGAGGTGGTTCTCTCACCCAAGTGACAAAGTTGTCCACTACAGTCCTGTACTCCTCCTCATCACCACCGCTGATGCATCCCACCACTGCAGAGTCGTCCAGAAAACTTCTGAAGGTGGCAAGACTGGCTGCAGTAGTTGAAGTCCGTGGTGTAGAGGGTGAAGAGGAAGGGAGACAGGACTGTCCCCTGTGGAGCCCCGGTGTTGCTGACCACTCTGTCCGACACACAGCTCTGCAGACGCACATACTGTGGTCTTCCAGTGAGGTAATCCACAATCCAGGACACCAAGGAGGCATCCACCTGCATCACTGCCAGCTTCTCAGCCAGCAGAGCCGGCCTGATGGTGTTGAACGCACTGGAGAAGTCAAAAAACATGATCCTCACAGTGGCAGCCGGCTTGTCCAGGTGGGAGTAGACTCTGTGGAGTAGGGTCAGGATGGCGTCGTCTACTCCAAGGTGGGGCTGGTAGGCAAACTGGAGAGGGTCTTGCAGATGTTGGACCATAGGCCTCAGCTGCTGCAGGACGAGTCGTTCCAGAGTCTTCATGATGTGGGAGGTCAATGCCACGGGCCTGTAGTCCTTAGGGTCGCTGGGCGGCGCCTTCGGGGACGGGGACGAGGCAATCATGTCTTCCATAGCAGGGGGACTCTCTGAAGACTCAGGCTCAGGCTGAAGATCTGGTGCAGGACACCACTGAGCTGGGGAGCACAGCCCTTCAAGACTCTGGGGCTCACTCCATCAGGTCCTGGTGCTTTCCCGGCCTTCAGTCTCTGCAGTTGACACCTCACCTGCTCCTCAGTGACAGTCAGTGTGGAGGTGTCAGGAGGGGGAGGGGTGGTGTCGTCTGAGGTGTGAGCTGGGTCTTCCACCGGAGTCGGGGGGGGGTGGGGGTGGGGGCTGACTGCTGCTGGCTGGAACTGGACAGTTCCTGCAGTGTCAAAGCGATTGAAGAAGATGTTGAACTCATTAGCTGTGTTCACGCTCCTCAACGCTTCCCCTCGGTCGGCTTGTGTCCCGTGATGGTCCTCATGCCGCTCCACACTTCCCTCATGTTGTTCTGCTGAAGTTTCGACTCCAGCTTCCTCCCATGTCTCTGTCTGGCCTGGCTCAGCTGCACCTTAAGTTTCTTCTGAGCAGCCCGGGCCTCCTCCTTGTTTCCCGAGCTGCAGGCCTTCCTCTTCTCAATGAGTGTGGCTTTAATGTCCTTGGTTATCCATGGCTTGTTGTTTGGATAACAGCTCACAGTCTTTGTTGGGACAACTGAGTCCACACAGAAGTTTATGTAGCTGGTGATGCAGTCAGTCAGCCCATCGAGGTCTTCTCCATGGGGCTCAGTGAGTGCAGCCCAGTCTGTCACCTCAAAGCAGCTCTGTAACACCTTCAGAGACTCATCTGTCCACCTCCTCACAGACCGGGGGGAGGGGGGAAGGCGCTTCACCAGAGGTGTGTAAGATGTCCTGAGGAGCACCAGGGTGTGGTCTGAACGGCCAAGTGGGGGCAGGGGGGCCGCAAGGTATGCGCCACGAACATTAGCATAGAGATGGTCTAATGTTTTTCCCTCCCTGGTGGAGCAGTTCACAAACTGGGAGAAAGTGGGGAGAGTTTTGGCCAAACTGACATGATTGAAGTCCCTGGAGATGGCGATGAAGGCTGTAGGGTGAGCGTTCTGAACTGGGCTACAGAAGCGTGATAGAGTCACAGGCGCTGTGGGCGTTGGCTGACGGAGGCACGTAGACAGCAACAAACACAACATGCGAGAACTCCCTCGGTAGATAATAAGGCCGTAGTCCGACAGTACATAGTTCCACATCAAGGTTGGAAAACTGGTAAATACGGCCAAAATTCTGTGTTTGTTCAGGCCAGATGGATTGTGGGAAACCCTCTCACCTGCTGCACGGAGAATATGAAATCCTCCATCAGGCAAAGCTGTCGAGGGCCTAAGTTTAAAGAGGAACAGACTAGTATTTTTCGGATTAGAAGTCGCTCCAGCCAAAAAATGCACAATGAAGAAGAAAAAACACAAGTCGCACTTTTTGAGGGAAATTTATTTGATAAAATCAGAGACCAAGAACCAACATTTCATCTTGAAAGGCGAGTTATAGAAGTTATAGTAATAAAAACAACAGAATAGAGAAGAATCCGTGTATCATTCGTTCATTCGTTTTTATACGCCCGTTTCAATACGGGACGTATTATGGTATGGCGCTGTCCGTCCGTCCGTCCGTCTGTGGACACTTCAAAGCTTTGAAGTCTTTGAAGCTTTGTCTTCATGAAGAGGCAAAACATGTGGGGCATGCGCCGATATATATATATAAGGTATACTGTATTTGTGTATTTTATTGTATATTTTTATACGCCCGTTGTGTAAGACGGGACGTATTATGTTATGGCGCTGTCCGTCCGTCTGTCCGTCTGTCGTCCGTCCGTCTGTCCGTCTGTCCGTGGACACTTCAAACCTTTGAAGTCTTTGAAGCTGATTGGTGGAATTCCGATTCTAGAATTCTATATACAATAATTCAAAGTACGGGCGTATTTTGCCCCGCTGGCGGAGCTCTTGTATATTTTGTAATTGCGCACACAGTTGCTTTAATAAATTCACACTCTTTTGATTGAAGACAACTTCTCTCCAGTTTTATTTTTCTCAGATTTAAAAATTCACAATATTAGTGCTGCAACTAATCACTAATTTTCTAATGATTCATCTCTCGACTAATTTTTCGATTAGTCGATTCATCTAAACGAGTAATTTTCAAAAAGAATAAAGCGGTTGTAGTTTTCATATGTTCATTTTATTTTTAACTAAACTCAAGGACCAAATCATAAAATTTCAGTACCAAAAGTAAACATAAATATATATTACTAAATAAATAAAATAAAGTGCACTTACAAACTGGGAGAATGTCTTCCATGTTTCAAAACTATTAGAAAATGTATTAAAGTAAAAGTACTATAAAACTATGATATTTTTGATGTTTTGAGGACCGATACTCAACACAACATAATCATTGAGTAATAATGTGTTTAAAGCAGAACTACGTAACATTTTTACCTTAATTAAATGTCTTTGAAAGACCCTCTGATGGTTACATATGTCATTTTGGGGTCTTGGGCCAAAAACACTTACTCCTGGGACATTTTCTGACATTTTTAAAGTCAAAGGAACTCAAAAAATTCCAGGTGGGATTTTAATGCAAGGAAATAATAGGGCTAAAAGGGTTAAACATGTGAGAATGTTCCTCATCAAAAACAAACCTGGAGTTGTGTTTTGTTTCATTCACCTGTTTGAGTAACTCTTTATTATTGGTCTGTCTGCATCGCCAAAGCTCAGAACGCTCTGGTCCAACTTGTGATGTCATGATACAGAAGTTTTTATACAGTAATATTTTGAGAAGTGATTTGAAGTGATCAGTGGCTTCAGCAGTTTGTACAAGTGGAGGGAGGGTTTTCCAGAGCGCAGGGGCCCCGGACACAGAAGGACCCGTCCCCCATGGTCCACAACCTGGAGCGGGAACCGGTGAACTGAGGAGGAAGAGGAGGAACGAAGAGTCCTGGAGGCTGTGTAGGTTTTTGAGCAGGTCTGAGAGGTGATGAGGGGCCTGGGGGTGGAGAGGCGTGTAGGTGAGGAGAAGAATATTGCACTGGATCTGATATTTTATGGGCCAGTGCAGGTGGGCGAGAGTGGGGGTGAAGTGTTGCCAGGGCTTGATGCGCGTGAGAAACCGAGCAGCAGAGAACGTTTTATGTAACAACTCCCTTTTACCTTTAGTTCAGTAAAGAATTCAAGGAATAAAATCATCTAAAATGATTCTATTGAAGGTGTATGGAGTTAAAAAACACAATGGAGCACAGTGTTTGCCATTTGAGAGAAGAACTTATGCAAAATTAACAAGAGCTCCTCCAGCGGGGCAAAATACGCCCGTACTTTGAATTATTGTATATAGAATTAAGTTAGAATTCGTCAAACCTAGTTAAAGATGAATTGTGGTGCAGTTTGGAAGTTTGACATTCCTAGGTGAGACGGTTGTGGAGTTAGAGCGCGGACAAGAAATTGTCCACAGACAGACGGACAGACGGACGGACAGACGGATAATCAACAGGGAAATCTGGCTCTTGCAGTAGGAGTATGAGTATGACATCATCACATTCTAGAATCGGAATTCCACCAATCAGATCGCAGCAACAGAACTTAAAGACACTACAAAGCTTTAATGTGTCAAAGCTCAAAGAAGCAGAGAATGTGGGTTGTTCTCGCTTTCAGCAGCAGAACATTTGAGAAGAGAGTTCAGATCTACGGCACGTAACATAAAAGGACAGAGATGGAAGATAAAAAGACAGAGATGGAAACGATCACAGTTAGCAAGAGAGACAGACATGTCTCTGTGCAAAGATATCCTGTCACAGTTCTGCCTATTGTCTACATGTTCTTCCCCAGTCCAGCTCCAGGTCTGTTCCAGTCCTCCTTTTGCTCCCTCCCTGTTCTCCGACACCTGTCTCTCATTCCCTAATTATCCCTGGGGAGCCTATATAAGCTCCTGGTCTTCACTCAGTCTTTGCTAGATTGTTGACCTGAGAACATCTATTTCTCAAGCTCTGTATCTGAACCCCTGTATCTGTATCTGTTGTTTGCTTTTGAGCAATTCTGATTAAAGTCCCTGATTCTGAGTTTTTTCCCTGCCTGTTTCCTTATTGAAGAGATTCCCAGTTTTGGAGGATATTTTAGTTCTTTACAAATCATATAATTCCTTTGTTGTTATCTACCTGCCTTGCCATTTAGGCCTTACCTTTTGTAGGACACTTTCTGTTGTACTGAAATAATACTTTGTGTTAGACGGCATTCTATGTGTTGCATTTGAGTCCTGTGCTCCTGCGTGATATATCCATTTTCAAATACAAAACCAAACATGAACAATGTGTTCGAGGAATTGAGGAGGGAGCAGAAGTTGTGCGATGCTTTGCTCAATGTGGCTGGCGTGCAATTCCCAGCACACAAACTGGTTCTGTGTAGCTGCAGCACATACTTTAAAAGCCTCTTCACTGACTGGTCCAGCCCTGACTGCCAGGTGTTTGAGATCTCCATTGTGTCAGCTGATATCATGAAGATTATCCTGGACTACTGCTACACCGGGGTGGTGCACATCACCCAGGAAAACCTCCAGGAGCTCTTTATAGCTGCTGACTACTTAGATGTGAGCGGCATTACCGAAGTCTGCTGTCAGGTCATGAAGGAGCAAATGTCCCCCAGTAACTGCATCACTGTATGGAGTATCTCAAACAAGTACTACTACCCCCAGCTGAGGAAACAAGCCTTCTTATACGTCCTGAAGCATTTCGAAGAGGTGGTGACCAGCTCTGAAGAGTTCTTCCAGCTCTCCAGGGAAGACCTGTGTTCAGTCATTGATGATGATCGGCTGAACGTGAAGGAGGAGACCACCGTGTTAGTGGCAGTCATCAGATGGATTGCACATGCTCCTGAGGAAAGGAACCACTACTTGGACATTTTTTGGATAATTAAATATGCACCGGGTCAAATTGACCTGGGAACAGCATTGCTGTTCCTGACAGATGAACATAGTTTATGTCATTAAATGTGCTGTCATTTGGTCTACTCAAGTTTCGTTCAATTATGTTTGTCATCCAAATATCATCCCCCATTTCATCATCTATTTCGCCAATTGGTCGGCTCATGCGCACTATATTGCAGACAGACTGTTGTTCTGGTGGAATAGAAACTGTATAGCAAAAATCATGTCTAAAATTAGAGAACAAGTTGGTGACAAAACCACCGCAAAGAGGAGCACTTATGAGCATGAAGAAGCATAAGTGGTTCCATTTGAAGTCATATTGGAGGAGTTCTAATCATAATTTACATTAGCAATGGCTGCTTTTGTCAAATACATTTTTCCCAAATGGAAAGACTTTGCTCAGGTCAGGGCAATATGAATGACTCTCTGAGACTGGAAGGTTAAAATATTTCTTCACTTAGACAATGCATCTGGATCAAGACATCAACACTACCCCAACAAGTAGCACTTACTGCATTTACAAGTCAAGTCAGTGCTTGTGTCAGGGTAACGTGAATGACCATGTACAATTAACTCTACACTGTAGCCTTCATGTCGCTGTGGAGATGAATCTCACACCCAAGACTACCCCAAAGAGAAGCACTTATGAATGTAAAAACCATGAGTGCCTCAATTGAAGGGAATCTGAAGGTGTTTAATAGAAAGCAATCTTCAGTTTGATGTAGAATGTCTTGCACAGCCGTCCCAACAAGTAGCACTTACTCAAATGAAGATACAAGTTAATGCTCCAGACTTCCCATCTTCCCATTCAAGAGTTTGCTTTCCTCAGGATCCTCTTCAGGTTGCCTCTGGTGAGCCATCTTAGGGAGGAATGTCCAATATAAGCACTGTATGCCATTTGAAATGGCCAAAGCCCCACCTTCTATTCAGTGTCTCAACGACTGTGGTAATGGCCAGTCTGGCAGTGTGTTCTCAATGTGTAGTCAATTTACATATAAGACATCAACAATCTGCAGACAAAATAACCACCAATAAATACATGTATGTGTATGAACTGGAAATTAATGAATTTACAAATGTAGAATGTATTTTGATGGTAACTGCACCAATACTAGCCCAACCAAAAGCACTTACTGGGATGAAACCAAAGTGAGTGTCTTGAGTCAGGGTGATGATACAAGCTGAGGTATTCTATTGTACAAAGCAGAGTAGTGTAGCCACTACCACAGCACAGCTATGAAGCACTTTCTAGTCCTTGCAGACAGACTGTTGTTCTGGTGGAATAGAAACTGTATAGCAAAAATCATGTCTGAAATTAGAGAACAAGTTGGTGACAAAACAACCGCAAAGAGGAGCACTTATGAGCATGAAGAAGCATAAGTGGTTCCATTTGAAGTCATATTGGAGGAGTTCTAATCATAATTTACATTAGCAATGGCTGCTTTTGTCAAATACATTTTTCCCAAATGGAAAGACTTTGCTCAGGTCAGGGCAATATGAATGACTCTCTGAGACTGGAAGGTTAAAATATTTCTTCACTTAGACAATGCATCTGGATCAAGACATCAACACTACCCCAACAAGTAGCACTTACTGCATTTACAAGTCAAGTCAGTGCTTGTGTCAGGGTAACGTGAATGACCATGGAAATCTTCATAGTGACTTTTCTGTAGTTGTTCAGGCTAATCTCACAAGGAAGACTACCCCAAAGAGAAGCACTTATGAATGTAAAAACCATGAGTGCCTCAATTGAAGGGAATCTGAAGGTGTTTAATAGAAAGCAATCTTCAGTTTGATGTAGAATGTCTTGCACAGCCGTCCCAACAAGTAGCACTTACTCAAATGAAGATACAAGTTAATGCTCCAGTTGGGTCAGTGACACAGACTTCCAGTGAACAAAGATCTTCCCATTCAAGAGTTTGCTTTGATCAGGATCCTCTATGAGAGACGCAACTGACAGTGAACACATGTTCTCTGATCAGTGCATAAACATGTTGTTGATTAATAATTCAAAAACATACAATTTGTGTATTTTGATGCTAATGCCATCAACACTACCCCAACAAGTAGCACTTACTGCATTTACAAGTCAAGTCAGTGCTTGTGTCAGGGTAACGTGAATGACCATGTACAATTAACTCTACACTGTAGCCTTCATGTCGCTGTGGAGATGAATCTCACCCCCAAGACTACCCCAAAGAGAAGCACTTATGAATGTAAAAACCATGAGTGCCTCAATTTAAGGGAATCTGAAGGTGTTTAATAGAAAGCAATCTTCAGTTTGATGTAGAATGTCTTGCACAGCCGTCCCAACAAGTAGCACTTACCCAAATGAAGATACAAGTTAATGCTCCAGACTTCCCATCTTCCCATTCAAGAGTTTGCTTTCCTCAGGATCCTCTTCAGGTTGCCTCTGGTGAGCCATCTTAGGGAGGAATGTCCAATATAAGCACTGTATGCCATTTGAAATGGCCAAAGCCCCACCTTCTATTCAGTGTCTCAACGACTGTGGTAATGGCCAGTCTGGCAGTGTGTTCTCAATGTGTAGTCAATTTACATATAAGACATCAACAATCTGCAGACAAAATAACCACCAATAAATACATGTATGTGTATGAACTGGTAATTAATGAATTTACAAATGTAGAATGTATTTTGATGGTAACTGCACCAATACTAGCCCAACCAAAAGCACTTACTGGGATGAAACCAAAGTGAGTGTCTTGAGTCAGGGTGATGATACAAGCTGAGGTATTCTATTGTACAAAGCAGAGTAGTGTAGCCACTACCACAGCACAGCTATGAAGCACTTTCTAGTCCTTGCAGACAGACTGTTGTTCTGGTGGAATAGAAACTGTATAGCAAAAATCATGTCTGAAATTAGAGAACAAGTTGGTGACAAAACAACCGCAAAGAGGAGCACTTATGAGCATGAAGAAGCATAAGTGGTTCCATTTGAAGTCATATTGGAGGAGTTCTAATCATAATTTACATTAGCAATGGCTGCTTTTGTCAAATACATTTTTCCCAAATGGAAAGACTTTGCTCAGGTCAGGGCAATATGAATGACTCTCTGAGACTGGAAGGTTAAAATATTTCTTCACTTAGACAATGCATCTGGATCAAGACATCAACACTACCCCAACAAGTAGCACTTACTGCATTTACAAGTCAAGTCAGTGCTTGTGTCAGGGTAACGTGAATGACCATGTACAATTAACTCTACACTGTAGCCTTCATGTCGCTGTGGAGATGAATCTCACCCCCAAGACTACCCCAAAGAGAAGCACTTATGAATGTAAAAACCATGAGTGCCTCAATTTAAGGGAATCTGAAGGTGTTTAATAGAAAGCAATCTTCAGTTTGATGTAGAATGTCTTGCACAGCCGTCCCAACAAGTAGCACTTACCCAAATGAAGATACAAGTTAATGCTCCAGACTTCCCATCTTCCCATTCAAGAGTTTGCTTTCCTCAGGATCCTCTTCAGGTTGCCTCTGGTGAGCCATCTTAGGGAGGAATGTCCAATATAAGCACTGTATGCCATTTGAAATGGCCAAAGCCCCACCTTCTATTCAGTGTCTCAACGACTGTGGTAATGGCCAGTCTGGCAGTGTGTTCTCAATGTGTAGTCAATTTACATATAAGACATCAACAATCTGCAGACAAAATAACCACCAATAAATACATGTATGTGTATGAACTGGTAATTAATGAATTTACAAATGTAGAATGTATTTTGATGGTAACTGCACCAATACTAGCCCAACCAAAAGCACTTACTGGGATGAAACCAAAGTGAGTGTCTTGAGTCAGGGTGATGATACAAGCTGAGGTATTCTATTGTACAAAGCAGAGTAGTGTAGCCACTACCACAGCACAGCTATGAAGCACTTTCTAGTCCTTGCAGACAGACTGTTGTTCTGGTGGAATAGAAACTGTATAGCAAAAATCATGTCTGAAATTAGAGAACAAGTTGGTGACAAAACAACCGCAAAGAGGAGCACTTATGAGCATGAAGAAGCATAAGTGGTTCCATTTGAAGTCATATTGGAGGAGTTCTAATCATAATTTACATTAGCAATGGCTGCTTTTGTCAAATACATTTTTCCCAAATGGAAAGACTTTGCTCAGGTCAGGGCAATATGAATGACTCTCTGAGACTGGAAGGTTAAAATATTTCTTCACTTAGACAATGCATCTGGATCAAGACATCAACACTACCCCAACAAGTAGCACTTACTGCATTTACAAGTCAAGTCAGTGCTTGTGTCAGGGTAACGTGAATGACCATGGAAATCTTCATAGTGACTTTTCTGTAGTTGTTCAGGCTAATCTCACAAGGAAGACTACCCCAAAGAGAAGCACTTATGAATGTAAAAACCATGAGTGCCTCAATTGAAGGGAATCTGAAGGTGTTTAATAGAAAGCAATCTTCAGTTTGATGTAGAATGTCTTGCACAGCCGTCCCAACAAGTAGCACTTACTCAAATGAAGATACAAGTTAATGCTCCAGTTGGGTCAGTGACACAGACTTCCAGTGAACAAAGATCTTCCCATTCAAGAGTTTGCTTTTTCAGGATCCTCTATGAGAGACGCAACTGACAGTGAACACATGTTCTCTGATCAGTGCATAAACATGTTGTTGATTAATAATTCAAAAACATACAATTTGTGTATTTTGATGCTAATGCCATCAACACTACCCCAACAAGTAGCACTTACTGCATTTACAAGTCAAGTCAGTGCTTGTGTCAGGGTAACGTGAATGACCATGTACAATTAACTCTACACTGTAGCCTTCATGTCGCTGTGGAGATGAATCTCACCCCCAAGACTACCCCAAAGAGAAGCACTTATGAATGTAAAAACCATGAGTGCCTCAATTTAAGGGAATCTGAAGGTGTTTAATAGAAAGCAATCTTCAGTTTGATGTAGAATGTCTTGCACAGCCGTCCCAACAAGTAGCACTTACTCAAATGAAGATACAAGTTAATGCTCCAGACTTCCCATCTTCCCATTCAAGAGTTTGCTTTCCTCAGGATCCTCTTCAGGTTGCCTCTGGTGAGCCATCTTAGGGAGGAATGTCCAATATAAGCACTGTATGCCATTTGAAATGGCCAAAGCCCCACCTTCTATTCAGTGTCTCAACGACTGTGGTAATGGCCAGTCTGGCAGTGTGTTCTCAATGTGTAGTCAATTTACATATAAGACATCAACAATCTGCAGACAAAATAACCACCAATAAATACATGTATGTGTAAGAACTGGAAATTAATGAATTTACAAATGTAGAATGTATTTTGATGGTAACTGCACCAATACTAGCCCAACCAAAAGCACTTACTGGGATGAAACCAAAGTGAGTGTCTTGAGTCAGGGTGATGATACAAGCTGAGGTATTCTATTGTACAAAGCAGAGTAGTGTAGCCACTACCACAGCACAGCTATGAAGCACTTTCTAGTCCTTGCAGACAGACTGTTGTTCTGGTGGAATAGAAACTGTATAGCAAAAATCATGTCTGAAATTAGAGAACAAGTTGGTGACAAAACAACCGCAAAGAGGAGCACTTATGAGCATGAAGAAGCATAAGTGGTTCCATTTGAAGTCATATTGGAGGAGTTCTAATCATAATTTACATTAGCAATGGCTGCTTTTGTCAAATACATTTTTCCCAAATGGAAAGACTTTGCTCAGGTCAGGGCAATATGAATGACTCTCTGAGACTGGAAGGTTAAAATATTTCTTCACTTAGACAATGCATCTGGATCAAGACATCAACACTACCCCAACAAGTAGCACTTACTGCATTTACAAGTCAAGTCAGTGCTTGTGTCAGGGTAACGTGAATGACCATGGAAATCTTCATAGTGACTTTTCTGTAGTTGTTCAGGCTAATCTCACAAGGAAGACTACCCCAAAGAGAAGCACTTATGAATGTAAAAACCATGAGTGCCTCAATTGAAGGGAATCTGAAGGTGTTTAATAGAAAGCAATCTTCAGTTTGATGTAGAATGTCTTGCACAGCCGTCCCAACAAGTAGCACTTACTCAAATGAAGATACAAGTTAATGCTCCAGACTTCCCATCTTCCCATTCAAGAGTTTGCTTTCCTCAGGATCCTCTTCAGGTTGCCTCTGGTGAGCCATCTTAGGGAGGAATGTCCAATATAAGCACTGTATGCCATTTGAAATGGCCAAAGCCCCACCTTCTATTCAGTGTCTCAACGACTGTGGTAATGGCCAGTCTGGCAGTGTGTTCTCAATGTGTAGTCAATTTACATATAAGACATCAACAATCTGCAGACAAAATAACCACCAATAAATACATGTATGTGTATGAACTGGTAATTAATGAATTTACAAATGTAGAATGTATTTTGATGGTAACTGCACCAATACTAGCCCAACCAAAAGCACTTACTGGGATGAAACCAAAGTGAGTGTCTTGAGTCAGGGTGATGATACAAGCTGAGGTATTCTATTGTACAAAGCAGAGTAGTGTAGCCACTACCACAGCACAGCTATGAAGCACTTTCTAGTCCTTGCAGACAGACTGTTGTTCTGGTGGAATAGAAACTGTATAGCAAAAATCATGTCTGAAATTAGAGAACAAGTTGGTGACAAAACAACCGCAAAGAGGAGCACTTATGAGCATGAAGAAGCATAAGTGGTTCCATTTGAAGTCATATTGGAGGAGTTCTAATCATAATTTACATTAGCAATGGCTGCTTTTGTCAAATACATTTTTCCCAAATGGAAAGACTTTGCTCAGGTCAGGGCAATATGAATGACTCTCTGAGACTGGAAGGTTAAAATATTTCTTCACTTAGACAATGCATCTGGATCAAGACATCAACACTACCCCAACAAGTAGCACTTACTGCATTTACAAGTCAAGTCAGTGCTTGTGTCAGGGTAACGTGAATGACCATGGAAATCTTCATAGTGACTTTTCTGTAGTTGTTCAGGCTAATCTCACAAGGAAGACTACCCCAAAGAGAAGCACTTATGAATGTAAAAACCATGAGTGCCTCAATTGAAGGGAATCTGAAGGTGTTTAATAGAAAGCAATCTTCAGTTTGATGTAGAATGTCTTGCACAGCCGTCCCAACAAGTAGCACTTACTCAAATGAAGATACAAGTTAATGCTCCAGTTGGGTCAGTGACACAGACTTCCAGTGAACAAAGATCTTCCCATTCAAGAGTTTGCTTTTTTCAGGATCCTCTATGAGAGACGCAACTGACAGTGAACACATGTTCTCTGATCAGTGCATAAACATGTTGTTGATTAATAAGTTAAAAACATACAATTTGTGTATTTTGATGCTAATGCCATCAACACTACCCCAACAAGTAGCACTTACTGCATTTACAAGTCAAGTCAGTGCTTGTGTCAGGGTAACGTGAATGACCATGTACAATTAACTCTACACTGTAGCCTTCATGTCGCTGTGGAGATGAATCTCACCCCCAAGACTACCCCAAAGAGAAGCACTTATGAATGTAAAAACCATGAGTGCCTCAATTGAAGGGAATCTGAAGGTGTTTAATAGAAAGCAATCTTCAGTTTGATGTAGAATGTCTTGCACAGCCGTCCCAACAAGTAGCACTTACTCAAATGAAGATACAAGTTAATGCTCCAGACTTCCCATCTTCCCATTCAAGAGTTTGCTTTCCTCAGGATCCTCTTCAGGTTGCCTCTGGTGAGCCATCTTAGGGAGGAATGTCCAATATAAGCACTGTATGCCATTTGAAATGGCCAAAGCCCCACCTTCTATTCAGTGTCTCAACGACTGTGGTAATGGCCAGTCTGGCAGTGTGTTCTCAATGTGTAGTCAATTTACATATAAGACATCAACAATCTGCAGACAAAATAACCACCAATAAATACATGTATGTGTATGAACTGGAAATTAATGAATTTACAAATGTAGAATGTATTTTGATGGTAACTGCACCAATACTAGCCCAACCAAAAGCACTTACTGGGATGAAACCAAAGTGAGTGTCTTGAGTCAGGAGTGATGATACAAGCTGAGGTATTCTATTGTACAAAGCAGAGTAGTGTAGCCACTACCACAGCACAGCTATGAAGCACTTTCTAGTCCTTGCAGACAGACTGTTGTTCTGGTGGAATAGAAACTGTATAGCAAAAATCATGTCTGAAATTAGAGAACAAGTTGGTGACAAAACAACCGCAAAGAGGAGCACTTATGAGCATGAAGAAGCATAAGTGGTTCCATTTGAAGTCATATTGGAGGAGTTCTAATCATAATTTACATTAGCAATGGCTGCTTTTGTCAAATACATTTTTCCCAAATGGAAAGACTTTGCTCAGGTCAGGGCAATATGAATGACTCTCTGAGACTGGAAGGTTAAAATATTTCTTCACTTAGACAATGCATCTGGATCAAGACATCAACACTACCCCAACAAGTAGCACTTACTGCATTTACAAGTCAAGTCAGTGCTTGTGTCAGGGTAACGTGAATGACCATGGAAATCTTCATAGTGACTTTTCTGTAGTTGTTCAGGCTAATCTCACAAGGAAGACTACCCCAAAGAGAAGCACTTATGAATGTAAAAACCATGAGTGCCTCAATTGAAGGGAATCTGAAGGTGTTTAATAGAAAGCAATCTTCAGTTTGATGTAGAATGTCTTGCACAGCCGTCCCAACAAGTAGCACTTACTCAAATGAAGATACAAGTTAATGCTCCAGTTGGGTCAGTGACACAGACTTCCAGTGAACAAAGATCTTCCCATTCAAGAGTTTGCTTTTTCAGGATCCTCTATGAGAGACGCAACTGACAGTGAACACATGTTCTCTGATCAGTGCATAAACATGTTGTTGATTAATAATTCAAAAACATACAATTTGTGTATTTTGATGCTAATGCCATCAACACTACCCCAACAAGTAGCACTTACTGCATTTACAAGTCAAGTCAGTGCTTGTGTCAGGGTAACGTGAATGACCATGTACAATTAACTCTACACTGTAGCCTTCATGTCGCTGTGGAGATGAATCTCACCCCCAAGACTACCCCAAAGAGAAGCACTTATGAATGTAAAAACCATGAGTGCCTCAATTGAAGGGAATCTGAAGGTGTTTAATAGAAAGCAATCTTCAGTTTGATGTAGAATGTCTTGCACAGCCGTCCCAACAAGTAGCACTTACTCAAATGAAGATACAAGTTAATGCTCCAGACTTCCCATCTTCCCATTCAAGAGTTTGCTTTCCTCAGGATCCTCTTCAGGTTGCCTCTGGTGAGCCATCTTAGGGAGGAATGTCCAATATAAGCACTGTATGCCATTTGAAATGGCCAAAGCCCCACCTTCTATTCAGTGTCTCAACGACTGTGGTAATGGCCAGTCTGGCAGTGTGTTCTCAATGTGTAGTCAATTTACATATAAGACATCAACAATCTGCAGACAAAATAACCACCAATAAATACATGTATGTGTAAGAACTGGAAATTAATGAATTTACAAATGTAGAATGTATTTTGATGGTAACTGCACCAATACTAGCCCAACCAAAAGCACTTACTGGGATGAAACCAAAGTGAGTGTCTTGAGTCAGGGTGATGATACAAGCTGAGGTATTCTATTGTACAAAGCAGAGTAGTGTAGCCACTACCACAGCACAGCTATGAAGCACTTTCTAGTCCTTGCAGACAGACTGTTGTTCTGGTGGAATAGAAACTGTATAGCAAAAATCATGTCTGAAATTAGAGAACAAGTTGGTGACAAAACAACCGCAAAGAGGAGCACTTATGAGCATGAAGAAGCATAAGTGGTTCCATTTGAAGTCATATTGGAGGAGTTCTAATCATAATTTACATTAGCAATGGCTGCTTTTGTCAAATACATTTTTCCCAAATGGAAAGACTTTGCTCAGGTCAGGGCAATATGAATGACTCTCTGAGACTGGAAGGTTAAAATATTTCTTCACTTAGACAATGCATCTGGATCAAGACATCAACACTACCCCAACAAGTAGCACTTACTGCATTTACAAGTCAAGTCAGTGCTTGTGTCAGGGTAACGTGAATGACCATGGAAATCTTCATAGTGACTTTTCTGTAGTTGTTCAGGCTAATCTCACAAGGAAGACTACCCCAAAGAGAAGCACTTATGAATGTAAAAACCATGAGTGCCTCAATTGAAGGGAATCTGAAGGTGTTTAATAGAAAGCAATCTTCAGTTTGATGTAGAATGTCTTGCACAGCCGTCCCAACAAGTAGCACTTACTCAAATGAAGATACAAGTTAATGCTCCAGTTGGGTCAGTGACACAGACTTCCAGTGAACAAAGATCTTCCCATTCAAGAGTTTGAGGATCCTCTATGAGAGACGCAACTGACAGTGAACACATGTTCTCTGATCAGTGCATAAACATGTTGTTGATTAATAATTCAAAAACATACAATTTGTGTATTTTGATGCTAATGCCATCAACACTACCCCAACAAGTAGCACTTACTGCATTTACAAGTCAAGTCAGTGCTTGTGTCAGGGTAACGTGAATGACCATGTACAATTAACTCTACACTGTAGCCTTCATGTCGCTGTGGAGATGAATCTCACCCCCAAGACTACCCCAAAGAGAAGCACTTATGAATGTAAAAACCATGAGTGCCTCAATTGAAGGGAATCTGAAGGTGTTTAATAGAAAGCAATCTTCAGTTTGATGTAGAATGTCTTGCACAGCCGTCCCAACAAGTAGCACTTACTCAAATGAAGATACAAGTTAATGCTCCAGACTTCCCATCTTCCCATTCAAGAGTTTGCTTTCCTCAGGATCCTCTTCAGGTTGCCTCTGGTGAGCCATCTTAGGGAGGAATGTCCAATATAAGCACTGTATGCCATTTGAAATGGCCAAAGCCCCACCTTCTATTCAGTGTCTCAACGACTGTGGTAATGGCCAGTCTGGCAGTGTGTTCTCAATGTGTAGTCAATTTACATATAAGACATCAACAATCTGCAGACAAAATAACCACCAATAAATACATGTATGTGTATGAACTGGAAATTAATGAATTTACAAATGTAGAATGTATTTTGATGGTAACTGCACCAATACTAGCCCAACCAAAAGCACTTACTGGGATGAAACCAAAGTGAGTGTCTTGAGTCAGGAGTGATGATACAAGCTGAGGTATTCTATTGTACAAAGCAGAGTAGTGTAGCCACTACCACAGCACAGCTATGAAGCACTTTCTAGTCCTTGCAGACAGACTGTTGTTCTGGTGGAATAGAAACTGTATAGCAAAAATCATGTCTGAAATTAGAGAACAAGTTGGTGACAAAACAACCGCAAAGAGGAGCACTTATGAGCATGAAGAAGCATAAGTGGTTCCATTTGAAGTCATATTGGAGGAGTTCTAATCATAATTTACATTAGCAATGGCTGCTTTTGTCAAATACATTTTTCCCAAATGGAAAGACTTTGCTCAGGTCAGGGCAATATGAATGACTCTCTGAGACTGGAAGGTTAAAATATTTCTTCACTTAGACAATGCATCTGGATCAAGACATCAACACTACCCCAACAAGTAGCACTTACTGCATTTACAAGTCAAGTCAGTGCTTGTGTCAGGGTAACGTGAATGACCATGGAAATCTTCATAGTGACTTTTCTGTAGTTGTTCAGGCTAATCTCACAAGGAAGACTACCCCAAAGAGAAGCACTTATGAATGTAAAAACCATGAGTGCCTCAATTGAAGGGAATCTGAAGGTGTTTAATAGAAAGCAATCTTCAGTTTGATGTAGAATGTCTTGCACAGCCGTCCCAACAAGTAGCACTTACTCAAATGAAGATACAAGTTAATGCTCCAGTTGGGTCAGTGACACAGACTTCCAGTGAACAAAGATCTTCCCATTCAAGAGTTTGCTTTTTCAGGATCCTCTATGAGAGACGCAACTGACAGTGAACACATGTTCTCTGATCAGTGCATAAACATGTTGTTGATTAATAATTCAAAAACATACAATTTGTGTATTTTGATGCTAATGCCATCAACACTACCCCAACAAGTAGCACTTACTGCATTTACAAGTCAAGTCAGTGCTTGTGTCAGGGTAACGTGAATGACCATGTACAATTAACTCTACACTGTAGCCTTCATGTCGCTGTGGAGATGAATCTCACCCCCAAGACTACCCCAAAGAGAAGCACTTATGAATGTAAAAACCATGAGTGCCTCAATTGAAGGGAATCTGAAGGTGTTTAATAGAAAGCAATCTTCAGTTTGATGTAGAATGTCTTGCACAGCCGTCCCAACAAGTAGCACTTACTCAAATGAAGATACAAGTTAATGCTCCAGACTTCCCATCTTCCCATTCAAGAGTTTGCTTTCCTCAGGATCCTCTTCAGGTTGCCTCTGGTGAGCCATCTTAGGGAGGAATGTCCAATATAAGCACTGTATGCCATTTGAAATGGCCAAAGCCCCACCTTCTATTCAGTGTCTCAACGACTGTGGTAATGGCCAGTCTGGCAGTGTGTTCTCAATGTGTAGTCAATTTACATATAAGACATCAACAATCTGCAGACAAAATAACCACCAATAAATACATGTATGTGTAAGAACTGGTAATTAATGAATTTACAAATGTAGAATGTATTTTGATGGTAACTGCACCAATACTAGCCCAACCAAAAGCACTTACTGGGATGAAACCAAAGTGAGTGTCTTGAGTCAGGGTGATGATACAAGCTGAGGTATTCTATTGTACAAAGCAGAGTAGTGTAGCCACTACCACAGCACAGCTATGAAGCACTTTCTAGTCCTTGCAGACAGACTGTTGTTCTGGTGGAATAGAAACTGTATAGCAAAAATCATGTCTGAAATTAGAGAACAAGTTGCTGACAAAACAACCGCAAAGAGGAGCACTTATGACAGGGGTGTCAAACTCATTTTGGTCCGGGGGCCGTATGCAACCTACTTTGATCCCAAAAGGGCCGGATCAGAAAACTCAGTTCTCTCTTCAAGTTATTGTATTTTTCTCCGTGTCTCGTAGTGGTGTTTAAGATTATATTCCTCGAGCAACGCCACTTGTTCCAAACACACTGAGCACAGATTTCCCATTCACCTCTGTCAACAAATAAGAATTAGACTATTTTTCTTGGGAAATCCTGAACTCAGCATCTGCTTTTCTCATTTTTTGACATTTTGCTGATGAGGGTCACGGTCGCCAGTCAAAACGAACGTCCTTTAAGAGCGTTTGGAAAGAGTCTTCATTTGTGCTGCTCTGGTGGGAGTCGCAACGTACAGAAACGCCGGAGACGCTGCTATGCTAAACGGTGCAGAAAATTAACAGAAAAATCTGAAAATTTTAAGGATTTTAATAGAAAAATCAGCCGAGGGCCAGATTAAAGGTCTTGGAGGGCCGGATCTGGCCCCCGGGCCGCATGTTTGACACATGTGACTTATGAGCATGAAGAAGCATAAGTGGTTCCATTTGAAGTCATATTGGAGGAGTTCTAATCATAATTTACATTAGCAATGGCTGCTTTTGTCAAATACATTTTTCCCAAATGGAAAGACTTTGCTCAGGTCAGGGCAATATGAATGACTCTCTGAGACTGGAAGGTTAAAATATTTCTTCACTTAGACAATGCATCTGGATCAAGACATCAACACTACCCCAACAAGTAGCACTTACTGCATTTACAAGTCAAGTCAGTGCTTGTGTCAGGGTAACGTGAATGACCATGGAAATCTTCATAGTGACTTTTCTGTAGTTGTTCAGGCTAATCTCACAAGGAAGACTACCCCAAAGAGAAGCACTTATGAATGTAAAAACCATGAGTGCCTCAATTGAAGGGAATCTGAAGGTGTTTAATAGAAAGCAATCTTCAGTTTGATGTAGAATGTCTTGCACAGCCGTCCCAACAAGTAGCACTTACTCAAATGAAGATACAAGTTAATGCTCCAGACTTCCCATCTTCCCATTCAAGAGTTTGCTTTCCTCAGGATCCTCTTCAGGTTGCCTCTGGTGAGCCATCTTAGGGAGGAATGTCCAATATAAGCACTGTATGCCATTTGAAATGGCCAAAGCCCCACCTTCTATTCAGTGTCTCAACGACTGTGGTAATGGCCAGTCTGGCAGTGTGTTCTCAATGTGTAGTCAATTTACATATAAGACATCAACAATCTGCAGACAAAATAACCACCAATAAATACATGTATGTGTAAGAACTGGTAATTAATGAATTTACAAATGTAGAATGTATTTTGATGGTAACTGCACCAATACTAGCCCAACCAAAAGCACTTACTGGGATGAAACCAAAGTGAGTGTCTTGAGTCAGGGTGATGATACAAGCTGAGGTATTCTATTGTACAAAGCAGAGTAGTGTAGCCACTACCACAGCACAGCTATGAAGCACTTTCTAGTCCTTGCAGACAGACTGTTGTTCTGGTGGAATAGAAACTGTATAGCAAAAATCATGTCTGAAATTAGAGAACAAGTTGGTGACAAAACAACCGCAAAGAGGAGCACTTATGAGCATGAAGAAGCATAAGTGGTTCCATTTGAAGTCATATTGGAGGAGTTCTAATCATAATTTACATTAGCAATGGCTGCTTTTGTCAAATACATTTTTCCCAAATGGAAAGACTTTGCTCAGGTCAGGGCAATATGAATGACTCTCTGAGACTGGAAGGTTAAAATATTTCTTCACTTAGACAATGCATCTGGATCAAGACATCAACACTACCCCAACAAGTAGCACTTACTGCATTTACAAGTCAAGTCAGTGCTTGTGTCAGGGTAACGTGAATGACCATGGAAATCTTCATAGTGACTTTTCTGTAGTTGTTCAGGCTAATCTCACAAGGAAGACTACCCCAAAGAGAAGCACTTATGAATGTAAAAACCATGAGTGCCTCAATTGAAGGGAATCTGAAGGTGTTTAATAGAAAGCAATCTTCAGTTTGATGTAGAATGTCTTGCACAGCCGTCCCAACAAGTAGCACTTACTCAAATGAAGATACAAGTTAATGCTCCAGTTGGGTCAGTGACACAGACTTCCAGTGAACAAAGATCTTCCCATTCAAGAGTTTGCTTTTTCAGGATCCTCTATGAGAGACGCAACTGACAGTGAACACATGTTCTCTGATCAGTGCATAAACATGTTGTTGATTAATAATTCAAAAACATACAATTTGTGTATTTTGATGCTAATGCCATCAACACTACCCCAACAAGTAGCACTTACTGCATTTACAAGTCAAGTCAGTGCTTGTGTCAGGGTAACGTGAATGACCATGTACAATTAACTCTACACTGTAGCCTTCATGTCGCTGTGGAGATGAATCTCACCCCCAAGACTACCCCAAAGAGAAGCACTTATGAATGTAAAAACCATGAGTGCCTCAATTTAAGGGAATCTGAAGGTGTTTAATAGAAAGCAATCTTCAGTTTGATGTAGAATGTCTTGCACAGCCGTCCCAACAAGTAGCACTTACTCAAATGAAGATACAAGTTAATGCTCCAGACTTCCCATCTTCCCATTCAAGAGTTTGCTTTCCTCAGGATCCTCTTCAGGTTGCCTCTGGTGAGCCATCTTAGGGAGGAATGTCCAATATAAGCACTGTATGCCATTTGAAATGGCCAAAGCCCCACCTTCTATTCAGTGTCTCAACGACTGTGGTAATGGCCAGTCTGGCAGTGTGTTCTCAATGTGTAGTCAATTTACATATAAGACATCAACAATCTGCAGACAAAATAACCACCAATAAATACATGTATGTGTATGAACTGGAAATTAATGAATTTACAAATGTAGAATGTATTTTGATGGTAACTGCACCAATACTAGCCCAACCAAAAGCACTTACTGGGATGAAACCAAAGTGAGTGTCTTGAGTCAGGAGTGATGATACAAGCTGAGGTATTCTATTGTACAAAGCAGAGTAGTGTAGCCACTACCACAGCACAGCTATGAAGCACTTTCTAGTCCTTGCAGACAGACTGTTGTTCTGGTGGAATAGAAACTGTATAGCAAAAATCATGTCTGAAATTAGAGAACAAGTTGGTGACAAAACAACCGCAAAGAGGAGCACTTATGAGCATGAAGAAGCATAAGTGGTTCCATTTGAAGTCATATTGGAGGAGTTCTAATCATAATTTACATTAGCAATGGCTGCTTTTGTCAAATACATTTTTCCCAAATGGAAAGACTTTGCTCAGGTCAGGGCAATATGAATGACTCTCTGAGACTGGAAGGTTAAAATATTTCTTCACTTAGACAATGCATCTGGATCAAGACATCAACACTACCCCAACAAGTAGCACTTACTGCATTTACAAGTCAAGTCAGTGCTTGTGTCAGGGTAACGTGAATGACCATGGAAATCTTCATAGTGACTTTTCTGTAGTTGTTCAGGCTAATCTCACAAGGAAGACTACCCCAAAGAGAAGCACTTATGAATGTAAAAACCATGAGTGCCTCAATTGAAGGGAATCTGAAGGTGTTTAATAGAAAGCAATCTTCAGTTTGATGTAGAATGTCTTGCACAGCCGTCCCAACAAGTAGCACTTACTCAAATGAAGATACAAGTTAATGCTCCAGTTGGGTCAGTGACACAGACTTCCAGTGAACAAAGATCTTCCCATTCAAGAGTTTGCTTTTTCAGGATCCTCTATGAGAGACGCAACTGACAGTGAACACATGTTCTCTGATCAGTGCATAAACATGTTGTTGATTAATAATTCAAAAACATACAATTTGTGTATTTTGATGCTAATGCCATCAACACTACCCCAACAAGTAGCACTTACTGCATTTACAAGTCAAGTCAGTGCTTGTGTCAGGGTAACGTGAATGACCATGTACAATTAACTCTACACTGTAGCCTTCATGTCGCTGTGGAGATGAATCTCACCCCCAAGACTACCCCAAAGAGAAGCACTTATGAATGTAAAAACCATGAGTGCCTCAATTGAAGGGAATCTGAAGGTGTTTAATAGAAAGCAATCTTCAGTTTGATGTAGAATGTCTTGCACAGCCGTCCCAACAAGTAGCACTTACTCAAATGAAGATACAAGTTAATGCTCCAGACTTCCCATCTTCCCATTCAAGAGTTTGCTTTCCTCAGGATCCTCTTCAGGTTGCCTCTGGTGAGCCATCTTAGGGAGGAATGTCCAATATAAGCACTGTATGCCATTTGAAATGGCCAAAGCCCCACCTTCTATTCAGTGTCTCAACGACTGTGGTAATGGCCAGTCTGGCAGTGTGTTCTCAATGTGTAGTCAATTTACATATAAGACATCAACAATCTGCAGACAAAATAACCACCAATAAATACATGTATGTGTAAGAACTGGTAATTAATGAATTTACAAATGTAGAATGTATTTTGATGGTAACTGCACCAATACTAGCCCAACCAAAAGCACTTACTGGGATGAAACCAAAGTGAGTGTCTTGAGTCAGGGTGATGATACAAGCTGAGGTATTCTATTGTACAAAGCAGAGTAGTGTAGCCACTACCACAGCACAGCTATGAAGCACTTTCTAGTCCTTGCAGACAGACTGTTGTTCTGGTGGAATAGAAACTGTATAGCAAAAATCATGTCTGAAATTAGAGAACAAGTTGGTGACAAAACAACCGCAAAGAGGAGCACTTATGAGCATGAAGAAGCATAAGTGGTTCCATTTGAAGTCATATTGGAGGAGTTCTAATCATAATTTACATTAGCAATGGCTGCTTTTGTCAAATACATTTTTCCCAAATGGAAAGACTTTGCTCAGGTCAGGGCAATATGAATGACTCTCTGAGACTGGAAGGTTAAAATATTTCTTCACTTAGACAATGCATCTGGATCAAGACATCAACACTACCCCAACAAGTAGCACTTACTGCATTTACAAGTCAAGTCAGTGCTTGTGTCAGGGTAACGTGAATGACCATGGAAATCTTCATAGTGACTTTTCTGTAGTTGTTCAGGCTAATCTCACAAGGAAGACTACCCCAAAGAGAAGCACTTATGAATGTAAAAACCATGAGTGCCTCAATTGAAGGGAATCTGAAGGTGTTTAATAGAAAGCAATCTTCAGTTTGATGTAGAATGTCTTGCACAGCCGTCCCAACAAGTAGCACTTACTCAAATGAAGATACAAGTTAATGCTCCAGTTGGGTCAGTGACACAGACTTCCAGTGAACAAAGATCTTCCCATTCAAGAGTTTGCTTTTTCAGGATCCTCTATGAGAGACGCAACTGACAGTGAACACATGTTCTCTGATCAGTGCATAAACATGTTGTTGATTAATAATTCAAAAACATACAATTTGTGTATTTTGATGCTAATGCCATCAACACTACCCCAACAAGTAGCACTTACTGCATTTACAAGTCAAGTCAGTGCTTGTGTCAGGGTAACGTGAATGACCATGTACAATTAACTCTACACTGTAGCCTTCATGTCGCTGTGGAGATGAATCTCACCCCCAAGACTACCCCAAAGAGAAGCACTTATGAATGTAAAAACCATGAGTGCCTCAATTGAAGGGAATCTGAAGGTGTTTAATAGAAAGCAATCTTCAGTTTGATGTAGAATGTCTTGCACAGCCGTCCCAACAAGTAGCACTTACTCAAATGAAGATACAAGTTAATGCTCCAGACTTCCCATCTTCCCATTCAAGAGTTTGCTTTCCTCAGGATCCTCTTCAGGTTGCCTCTGGTGAGCCATCTTAGGGAGGAATGTCCAATATAAGCACTGTATGCCATTTGAAATGGCCAAAGCCCCACCTTCTATTCAGTGTCTCAACGACTGTGGTAATGGCCAGTCTGGCAGTGTGTTCTCAATGTGTAGTCAATTTACATATAAGACATCAACAATCTGCAGACAAAATAACCACCAATAAATACATGTATGTGTATGAACTGGAAATTAATGAATTTACAAATGTAGAATGTATTTTGATGGTAACTGCACCAATACTAGCCCAACCAAAAGCACTTACTGGGATGAAACCAAAGTGAGTGTCTTGAGTCAGGAGTGATGATACAAGCTGAGGTATTCTATTGTACAAAGCAGAGTAGTGTAGCCACTACCACAGCACAGCTATGAAGCACTTTCTAGTCCTTGCAGACAGACTGTTGTTCTGGTGGAATAGAAACTGTATAGCAAAAATCATGTCTGAAATTAGAGAACAAGTTGGTGACAAAACAACCGCAAAGAGGAGCACTTATGAGCATGAAGAAGCATAAGTGGTTCCATTTGAAGTCATATTGGAGGAGTTCTAATCATAATTTACATTAGCAATGGCTGCTTTTGTCAAATACATTTTTCCCAAATGGAAAGACTTTGCTCAGGTCAGGGCAATATGAATGACTCTCTGAGACTGGAAGGTTAAAATATTTCTTCACTTAGACAATGCATCTGGATCAAGACATCAACACTACCCCAACAAGTAGCACTTACTGCATTTACAAGTCAAGTCAGTGCTTGTGTCAGGGTAACGTGAATGACCATGGAAATCTTCATAGTGACTTTTCTGTAGTTGTTCAGGCTAATCTCACAAGGAAGACTACCCCAAAGAGAAGCACTTATGAATGTAAAAACCATGAGTGCCTCAATTGAAGGGAATCTGAAGGTGTTTAATAGAAAGCAATCTTCAGTTTGATGTAGAATGTCTTGCACAGCCGTCCCAACAAGTAGCACTTACTCAAATGAAGATACAAGTTAATGCTCCAGTTGGGTCAGTGACACAGACTTCCAGTGAACAAAGATCTTCCCATTCAAGAGTTTGCTTTTTCAGGATCCTCTATGAGAGACGCAACTGACAGTGAACACATGTTCTCTGATCAGTGCATAAACATGTTGTTGATTAATAATTCAAAAACATACAATTTGTGTATTTTGATGCTAATGCCATCAACACTACCCCAACAAGTAGCACTTACTGCATTTACAAGTCAAGTCAGTGCTTGTGTCAGGGTAACGTGAATGACCATGTACAATTAACTCTACACTGTAGCCTTCATGTCGCTGTGGAGATGAATCTCACCCCCAAGACTACCCCAAAGAGAAGCACTTATGAATGTAAAAACCATGAGTGCCTCAATTTAAGGGAATCTGAAGGTGTTTAATAGAAAGCAATCTTCAGTTTGATGTAGAATGTCTTGCACAGCCGTCCCAACAAGTAGCACTTACTCAAATGAAGATACAAGTTAATGCTCCAGACTTCCCATCTTCCCATTCAAGAGTTTGCTTTCCTCAGGATCCTCTTCAGGTTGCCTCTGGTGAGCCATCTTAGGGAGGAATGTCCAATATAAGCACTGTATGCCATTTGAAATGGCCAAAGCCCCACCTTCTATTCAGTGTCTCAACGACTGTGGTAATGGCCAGTCTGGCAGTGTGTTCTCAATGTGTAGTCAATTTACATATAAGACATCAACAATCTGCAGACAAAATAACCACCAATAAATACATGTATGTGTATGAACTGGTAATTAATGAATTTACAAATGTAGAATGTATTTTGATGGTAACTGCACCAATACTAGCCCAACCAAAAGCACTTACTGGGATGAAACCAAAGTGAGTGTCTTGAGTCAGGAGTGATGATACAAGCTGAGGTATTCTATTGTACAAAGCAGAGTAGTGTAGCCACTACCACAGCACAGCTATGAAGCACTTTCTAGTCCTTGCAGACAGACTGTTGTTCTGGTGGAATAGAAACTGTATAGCAAAAATCATGTCTGAAATTAGAGAACAAGTTGGTGACAAAACAACCGCAAAGAGGAGCACTTATGAGCATGAAGAAGCATAAGTGGTTCCATTTGAAGTCATATTGGAGGAGTTCTAATCATAATTTACATTAGCAATGGCTGCTTTTGTCAAATACATTTTTCCCAAATGGAAAGACTTTGCTCAGGTCAGGGCAATATGAATGACTCTCTGAGACTGGAAGGTTAAAATATTTCTTCACTTAGACAATGCATCTGGATCAAGACATCAACACTACCCCAACAAGTAGCACTTACTGCATTTACAAGTCAAGTCAGTGCTTGTGTCAGGGTAACGTGAATGACCATGGAAATCTTCATAGTGACTTTTCTGTAGTTGTTCAGGCTAATCTCACAAGGAAGACTACCCCAAAGAGAAGCACTTATGAATGTAAAAACCATGAGTGCCTCAATTGAAGGGAATCTGAAGGTGTTTAATAGAAAGCAATCTTCAGTTTGATGTAGAATGTCTTGCACAGCCGTCCCAACAAGTAGCACTTACTCAAATGAAGATACAAGTTAATGCTCCAGTTGGGTCAGTGACACAGACTTCCAGTGAACAAAGATCTTCCCATTCAAGAGTTTGCTTTTTCAGGATCCTCTATGAGAGACGCAACTGACAGTGAACACATGTTCTCTGATCAGTGCATAAACATGTTGTTGATTAATAATTCAAAAACATACAATTTGTGTATTTTGATGCTAATGCCATCAACACTACCCCAACAAGTAGCACTTACTGCATTTACAAGTCAAGTCAGTGCTTGTGTCAGGGTAACGTGAATGACCATGTACAATTAACTCTACACTGTAGCCTTCATGTCGCTGTGGAGATGAATCTCACCCCCAAGACTACCCCAAAGAGAAGCACTTATGAATGTAAAAACCATGAGTGCCTCAATTGAAGGGAATCTGAAGGTGTTTAATAGAAAGCAATCTTCAGTTTGATGTAGAATGTCTTGCACAGCCGTCCCAACAAGTAGCACTTACTCAAATGAAGATACAAGTTAATGCTCCAGACTTCCCATCTTCCCATTCAAGAGTTTGCTTTCCTCAGGATCCTCTTCAGGTTGCCTCTGGTGAGCCATCTTAGGGAGGAATGTCCAATATAAGCACTGTATGCCATTTGAAATGGCCAAAGCCCCACCTTCTATTCAGTGTCTCAACGACTGTGGTAATGGCCAGTCTGGCAGTGTGTTCTCAATGTGTAGTCAATTTACATATAAGACATCAACAATCTGCAGACAAAATAACCACCAATAAATACATGTATGTGTATGAACTGGAAATTAATGAATTTACAAATGTAGAATGTATTTTGATGGTAACTGCACCAATACTAGCCCAACCAAAAGCACTTACTGGGATGAAACCAAAGTGAGTGTCTTGAGTCAGGAGTGATGATACAAGCTGAGGTATTCTATTGTACAAAGCAGAGTAGTGTAGCCACTACCACAGCACAGCTATGAAGCACTTTCTAGTCCTTGCAGACAGACTGTTGTTCTGGTGGAATAGAAACTGTATAGCAAAAATCATGTCTGAAATTAGAGAACAAGTTGGTGACAAAACAACCGCAAAGAGGAGCACTTATGAGCATGAAGAAGCATAAGTGGTTCCATTTGAAGTCATATTGGAGGAGTTCTAATCATAATTTACATTAGCAATGGCTGCTTTTGTCAAATACATTTTTCCCAAATGGAAAGACTTTGCTCAGGTCAGGGCAATATGAATGACTCTCTGAGACTGGAAGGTTAAAATATTTCTTCACTTAGACAATGCATCTGGATCAAGACATCAACACTACCCCAACAAGTAGCACTTACTGCATTTACAAGTCAAGTCAGTGCTTGTGTCAGGGTAACGTGAATGACCATGGAAATCTTCATAGTGACTTTTCTGTAGTTGTTCAGGCTAATCTCACAAGGAAGACTACCCCAAAGAGAAGCACTTATGAATGTAAAAACCATGAGTGCCTCAATTGAAGGGAATCTGAAGGTGTTTAATAGAAAGCAATCTTCAGTTTGATGTAGAATGTCTTGCACAGCCGTCCCAACAAGTAGCACTTACTCAAATGAAGATACAAGTTAATGCTCCAGTTGGGTCAGTGACACAGACTTCCAGTGAACAAAGATCTTCCCATTCAAGAGTTTGCTTTTTCAGGATCCTCTATGAGAGACGCAACTGACAGTGAACACATGTTCTCTGATCAGTGCATAAACATGTTGTTGATTAATAATTCAAAAACATACAATTTGTGTATTTTGATGCTAATGCCATCAACACTACCCCAACAAGTAGCACTTACTGCATTTACAAGTCAAGTCAGTGCTTGTGTCAGGGTAACGTGAATGACCATGTACAATTAACTCTACACTGTAGCCTTCATGTCGCTGTGGAGATGAATCTCACCCCCAAGACTACCCCAAAGAGAAGCACTTATGAATGTAAAAACCATGAGTGCCTCAATTTAAGGGAATCTGAAGGTGTTTAATAGAAAGCAATCTTCAGTTTGATGTAGAATGTCTTGCACAGCCGTCCCAACAAGTAGCACTTACTCAAATGAAGATACAAGTTAATGCTCCAGACTTCCCATCTTCCCATTCAAGAGTTTGCTTTCCTCAGGATCCTCTTCAGGTTGCCTCTGGTGAGCCATCTTAGGGAGGAATGTCCAATATAAGCACTGTATGCCATTTGAAATGGCCAAAGCCCCACCTTCTATTCAGTGTCTCAACGACTGTGGTAATGGCCAGTCTGGCAGTGTGTTCTCAATGTGTAGTCAATTTACATATAAGACATCAACAATCTGCAGACAAAATAACCACCAATAAATACATGTATGTGTATGAACTGGTAATTAATGAATTTACAAATGTAGAATGTATTTTGATGGTAACTGCACCAATACTAGCCCAACCAAAAGCACTTACTGGGATGAAACCAAAGTGAGTGTCTTGAGTCAGGAGTGATGATACAAGCTGAGGTATTCTATTGTACAAAGCAGAGTAGTGTAGCCACTACCACAGCACAGCTATGAAGCACTTTCTAGTCCTTGCAGACAGACTGTTGTTCTGGTGGAATAGAAACTGTATAGCAAAAATCATGTCTGAAATTAGAGAACAAGTTGGTGACAAAACAACCGCAAAGAGGAGCACTTATGAGCATGAAGAAGCATAAGTGGTTCCATTTGAAGTCATATTGGAGGAGTTCTAATCATAATTTACATTAGCAATGGCTGCTTTTGTCAAATACATTTTTCCCAAATGGAAAGACTTTGCTCAGGTCAGGGCAATATGAATGACTCTCTGAGACTGGAAGGTTAAAATATTTCTTCACTTAGACAATGCATCTGGATCAAGACATCAACACTACCCCAACAAGTAGCACTTACTGCATTTACAAGTCAAGTCAGTGCTTGTGTCAGGGTAACGTGAATGACCATGGAAATCTTCATAGTGACTTTTCTGTAGTTGTTCAGGCTAATCTCACAAGGAAGACTACCCCAAAGAGAAGCACTTATGAATGTAAAAACCATGAGTGCCTCAATTGAAGGGAATCTGAAGGTGTTTAATAGAAAGCAATCTTCAGTTTGATGTAGAATGTCTTGCACAGCCGTCCCAACAAGTAGCACTTACTCAAATGAAGATACAAGTTAATGCTCCAGTTGGGTCAGTGACACAGACTTCCAGTGAACAAAGATCTTCCCATTCAAGAGTTTGCTTTTTTCAGGATCCTCTATGAGAGACGAAACTGACAGTGAACACATGTTCTCTGATCAGTGCATAAACATGTTGTTGATTAATAATTCAAAAACATACAATTTGTGTATTTTGATGCTAATGCCATCAACACTACCCCAACAAGTAGCACTTACTGCATTTACAAGTCAAGTCAGTGCTTGTGTCAGGGTAACGTGAATGACCATGTACAATTAACTCTACACTGTAGCCTTCATGTCGCTGTGGAGATGAATCTCACCCCCAAGACTACCCCAAAGAGAAGCACTTATGAATGTAAAAACCATGAGTGCCTCAATTGAAGGGAATCTGAAGGTGTTTAATAGAAAGCAATCTTCAGTTTGATGTAGAATGTCTTGCACAGCCGTCCCAACAAGTAGCACTTACTCAAATGAAGATACAAGTTAATGCTCCAGACTTCCCATCTTCCCATTCAAGAGTTTGCTTTCCTCAGGATCCTCTTCAGGTTGCCTCTGGTGAGCCATCTTAGGGAGGAATGTCCAATATAAGCACTGTATGCCATTTGAAATGGCCAAAGCCCCACCTTCTATTCAGTGTCTCAACGACTGTGGTAATGGCCAGTCTGGCAGTGTGTTCTCAATGTGTAGTCAATTTACATATAAGACATCAACAATCTGCAGACAAAATAACCACCAATAAATACATGTATGTGTATGAACTGGAAATTAATGAATTTACAAATGTAGAATGTATTTTGATGGTAACTGCACCAATACTAGCCCAACCAAAAGCACTTACTGGGATGAAACCAAAGTGAGTGTCTTGAGTCAGGAGTGATGATACAAGCTGAGGTATTCTATTGTACAAAGCAGAGTAGTGTAGCCACTACCACAGCACAGCTATGAAGCACTTTCTAGTCCTTGCAGACAGACTGTTGTTCTGGTGGAATAGAAACTGTATAGCAAAAATCATGTCTGAAATTAGAGAACAAGTTGGTGACAAAACAACCGCAAAGAGGAGCACTTATGAGCATGAAGAAGCATAAGTGGTTCCATTTGAAGTCATATTGGAGGAGTTCTAATCATAATTTACATTAGCAATGGCTGCTTTTGTCAAATACATTTTTCCCAAATGGAAAGACTTTGCTCAGGTCAGGGCAATATGAATGACTCTCTGAGACTGGAAGGTTAAAATATTTCTTCACTTAGACAATGCATCTGGATCAAGACATCAACACTACCCCAACAAGTAGCACTTACTGCATTTACAAGTCAAGTCAGTGCTTGTGTCAGGGTAACGTGAATGACCATGGAAATCTTCATAGTGACTTTTCTGTAGTTGTTCAGGCTAATCTCACAAGGAAGACTACCCCAAAGAGAAGCACTTATGAATGTAAAAACCATGAGTGCCTCAATTGAAGGGAATCTGAAGGTGTTTAATAGAAAGCAATCTTCAGTTTGATGTAGAATGTCTTGCACAGCCGTCCCAACAAGTAGCACTTACTCAAATGAAGATACAAGTTAATGCTCCAGTTGGGTCAGTGACACAGACTTCCAGTGAACAAAGATCTTCCCATTCAAGAGTTTGCTTTTTCAGGATCCTCTATGAGAGACGCAACTGACAGTGAACACATGTTCTCTGATCAGTGCATAAACATGTTGTTGATTAATAATTCAAAAACATACAATTTGTGTATTTTGATGCTAATGCCATCAACACTACCCCAACAAGTAGCACTTACTGCATTTACAAGTCAAGTCAGTGCTTGTGTCAGGGTAACGTGAATGACCATGTACAATTAACTCTACACTGTAGCCTTCATGTCGCTGTGGAGATGAATCTCACCCCCAAGACTACCCCAAAGAGAAGCACTTATGAATGTAAAAACCATGAGTGCCTCAATTGAAGGGAATCTGAAGGTGTTTAATAGAAAGCAATCTTCAGTTTGATGTAGAATGTCTTGCACAGCCGTCCCAACAAGTAGCACTTACTCAAATGAAGATACAAGTTAATGCTCCAGACTTCCCATCTTCCCATTCAAGAGTTTGCTTTCCTCAGGATCCTCTTCAGGTTGCCTCTGGTGAGCCATCTTAGGGAGGAATGTCCAATATAAGCACTGTATGCCATTTGAAATGGCCAAAGCCCCACCTTCTATTCAGTGTCTCAACGACTGTGGTAATGGCCAGTCTGGCAGTGTGTTCTCAATGTGTAGTCAATTTACATATAAGACATCAACAATCTGCAGACAAAATAACCACCAATAAATACATGTATGTGTATGAACTGGTAATTAATGAATTTACAAATGTAGAATGTATTTTGATGGTAACTGCACCAATACTAGCCCAACCAAAAGCACTTACTGGGATGAAACCAAAGTGAGTGTCTTGAGTCAGGAGTGATGATACAAGCTGAGGTATTCTATTGTACAAAGCAGAGTAGTGTAGCCACTACCACAGCACAGCTATGAAGCACTTTCTAGTCCTTGCAGACAGACTGTTGTTCTGGTGGAATAGAAACTGTATAGCAAAAATCATGTCTGAAATTAGAGAACAAGTTGGTGACAAAACAACCGCAAAGAGGAGCACTTATGAGCATGAAGAAGCATAAGTGGTTCCATTTGAAGTCATATTGGAGGAGTTCTAATCATAATTTACATTAGCAATGGCTGCTTTTGTCAAATACATTTTTCCCAAATGGAAAGACTTTGCTCAGGTCAGGGCAATATGAATGACTCTCTGAGACTGGAAGGTTAAAATATTTCTTCACTTAGACAATGCATCTGGATCAAGACATCAACACTACCCCAACAAGTAGCACTTACTGCATTTACAAGTCAAGTCAGTGCTTGTGTCAGGGTAACGTGAATGACCATGGAAATCTTCATAGTGACTTTTCTGTAGTTGTTCAGGCTAATCTCACAAGGAAGACTACCCCAAAGAGAAGCACTTATGAATGTAAAAACCATGAGTGCCTCAATTGAAGGGAATCTGAAGGTGTTTAATAGAAAGCAATCTTCAGTTTGATGTAGAATGTCTTGCACAGCCGTCCCAACAAGTAGCACTTACTCAAATGAAGATACAAGTTAATGCTCCAGTTGGGTCAGTGACACAGACTTCCAGTGAACAAAGATCTTCCCATTCAAGAGTTTGCTTTTTCAGGATCCTCTATGAGAGACGCAACTGACAGTGAACACATGTTCTCTGATCAGTGCATAAACATGTTGTTGATTAATAATTCAAAAACATACAATTTGTGTATTTTGATGCTAATGCCATCAACACTACCCCAACAAGTAGCACTTACTGCATTTACAAGTCAAGTCAGTGCTTGTGTCAGGTAACGTGAATGACCATGTACAATTAACTCTACACTGTAGCCTTCATGTCGCTGTGGAGATGAATCTCACCCCCAAGACTACCCCAAAGAGAAGCACTTATGAATGTAAAAACCATGAGTGCCTCAATTGAAGGGAATCTGAAGGTGTTTAATAGAAAGCAATCTTCAGTTTGATGTAGAATGTCTTGCACAGCCGTCCCAACAAGTAGCACTTACTCAAATGAAGATACAAGTTAATGCTCCAGACTTCCCATCTTCCCATTCAAGAGTTTGCTTTCCTCAGGATCCTCTTCAGGTTGCCTCTGGTGAGCCATCTTAGGGAGGAATGTCCAATATAAGCACTGTATGCCATTTGAAATGGCCAAAGCCCCACCTTCTATTCAGTGTCTCAACGACTGTGGTAATGGCCAGTCTGGCAGTGTGTTCTCAATGTGTAGTCAATTTACATATAAGACATCAACAATCTGCAGACAAAATAACCACCAATAAATACATGTATGTGTATGAACTGGTAATTAATGAATTTACAAATGTAGAATGTATTTTGATGGTAACTGCACCAATACTAGCCCAACCAAAAGCACTTACTGGGATGAAACCAAAGTGAGTGTCTTGAGTCAGGAGTGATGATACAAGCTGAGGTATTCTATTGTACAAAGCAGAGTAGTGTAGCCACTACCACAGCACAGCTATGAAGCACTTTCTAGTCCTTGCAGACAGACTGTTGTTCTGGTGGAATAGAAACTGTATAGCAAAAATCATGTCTGAAATTAGAGAACAAGTTGGTGACAAAACAACCGCAAAGAGGAGCACTTATGAGCATGAAGAAGCATAAGTGGTTCCATTTGAAGTCATATTGGAGGAGTTCTAATCATAATTTACATTAGCAATGGCTGCTTTTGTCAAATACATTTTTCCCAAATGGAAAGACTTTGCTCAGGTCAGGGCAATATGAATGACTCTCTGAGACTGGAAGGTTAAAATATTTCTTCACTTAGACAATGCATCTGGATCAAGACATCAACACTACCCCAACAAGTAGCACTTACTGCATTTACAAGTCAAGTCAGTGCTTGTGTCAGGGTAACGTGAATGACCATGGAAATCTTCATAGTGACTTTTCTGTAGTTGTTCAGGCTAATCTCACAAGGAAGACTACCCCAAAGAGAAGCACTTATGAATGTAAAAACCATGAGTGCCTCAATTGAAGGGAATCTGAAGGTGTTTAATAGAAAGCAATCTTCAGTTTGATGTAGAATGTCTTGCACAGCCGTCCCAACAAGTAGCACTTACTCAAATGAAGATACAAGTTAATGCTCCAGTTGGGTCAGTGACACAGACTTCCAGTGAACAAAGATCTTCCCATTCAAGAGTTTGCTTTTTCAGGATCCTCTATGAGAGACGCAACTGACAGTGAACACATGTTCTCTGATCAGTGCATAAACATGTTGTTGATTAATAATTCAAAAACATACAATTTGTGTATTTTGATGCTAATGCCATCAACACTACCCCAACAAGTAGCACTTACTGCATTTACAAGTCAAGTCAGTGCTTGTGTCAGGGTAACGTGAATGACCATGTACAATTAACTCTACACTGTAGCCTTCATGTCGCTGTGGAGATGAATCTCACCCCCAAGACTACCCCAAAGAGAAGCACTTATGAATGTAAAAACCATGAGTGCCTCAATTGAAGGGAATCTGAAGGTGTTTAATAGAAAGCAATCTTCAGTTTGATGTAGAATGTCTTGCACAGCCGTCCCAACAAGTAGCACTTACTCAAATGAAGATACAAGTTAATGCTCCAGACTTCCCATCTTCCCATTCAAGAGTTTGCTTTCCTCAGGATCCTCTTCAGGTTGCCTCTGGTGAGCCATCTTAGGGAGGAATGTCCAATATAAGCACTGTATGCCATTTGAAATGGCCAAAGCCCCACCTTCTATTCAGTGTCTCAACGACTGTGGTAATGGCCAGTCTGGCAGTGTGTTCTCAATGTGTAGTCAATTTACATATAAGACATCAACAATCTGCAGACAAAATAACCACCAATAAATACATGTATGTGTATGAACTGGAAATTAATGAATTTACAAATGTAGAATGTATTTTGATGGTAACTGCACCAATACTAGCCCAACCAAAAGCACTTACTGGGATGAAACCAAAGTGAGTGTCTTGAGTCAGGAGTGATGATACAAGCTGAGGTATTCTATTGTACAAAGCAGAGTAGTGTAGCCACTACCACAGCACAGCTATGAAGCACTTTCTAGTCCTTGCAGACAGACTGTTGTTCTGGTGGAATAGAAACTGTATAGCAAAAATCATGTCTGAAATTAGAGAACAAGTTGGTGACAAAACAACCGCAAAGAGGAGCACTTATGAGCATGAAGAAGCATAAGTGGTTCCATTTGAAGTCATATTGGAGGAGTTCTAATCATAATTTACATTAGCAATGGCTGCTTTTGTCAAATACATTTTTCCCAAATGGAAAGACTTTGCTCAGGTCAGGGCAATATGAATGACTCTCTGAGACTGGAAGGTTAAAATATTTCTTCACTTAGACAATGCATCTGGATCAAGACATCAACACTACCCCAACAAGTAGCACTTACTGCATTTACAAGTCAAGTCAGTGCTTGTGTCAGGGTAACGTGAATGACCATGGAAATCTTCATAGTGACTTTTCTGTAGTTGTTCAGGCTAATCTCACAAGGAAGACTACCCCAAAGAGAAGCACTTATGAATGTAAAAACCATGAGTGCCTCAATTGAAGGGAATCTGAAGGTGTTTAATAGAAAGCAATCTTCAGTTTGATGTAGAATGTCTTGCACAGCCGTCCCAACAAGTAGCACTTACTCAAATGAAGATACAAGTTAATGCTCCAGTTGGGTCAGTGACACAGACTTCCAGTGAACAAAGATCTTCCCATTCAAGAGTTTGCTTTTTCAGGATCCTCTATGAGAGACGCAACTGACAGTGAACACATGTTCTCTGATCAGTGCATAAACATGTTGTTGATTAATAATTCAAAAACATACAATTTGTGTATTTTGATGCTAATGCCATCAACACTACCCCAACAAGTAGCACTTACTGCATTTACAAGTCAAGTCAGTGCTTGTGTCAGGGTAACGTGAATGACCATGTACAATTAACTCTACACTGTAGCCTTCATGTCGCTGTGGAGATGAATCTCACCCCCAAGACTACCCCAAAGAGAAGCACTTATGAATGTAAAAACCATGAGTGCCTCAATTGAAGGGAATCTGAAGGTGTTTAATAGAAAGCAATCTTCAGTTTGATGTAGAATGTCTTGCACAGCCGTCCCAACAAGTAGCACTTACTCAAATGAAGATACAAGTTAATGCTCCAGACTTCCCATCTTCCCATTCAAGAGTTTGCTTTCCTCAGGATCCTCTTCAGGTTGCCTCTGGTGAGCCATCTTAGGGAGGAATGTCCAATATAAGCACTGTATGCCATTTGAAATGGCCAAAGCCCCACCTTCTATTCAGTGTCTCAACGACTGTGGTAATGGCCAGTCTGGCAGTGTGTTCTCAATGTGTAGTCAATTTACATATAAGACATCAACAATCTGCAGACAAAATAACCACCAATAAATACATGTATGTGTAAGAACTGGTAATTAATGAATTTACAAATGTAGAATGTATTTTGATGGTAACTGCACCAATACTAGCCCAACCAAAAGCACTTACTGGGATGAAACCAAAGTGAGTGTCTTGAGTCAGGGTGATGATACAAGCTGAGGTATTCTATTGTACAAAGCAGAGTAGTGTAGCCACTACCACAGCACAGCTATGAAGCACTTTCTAGTCCTTGCAGACAGACTGTTGTTCTGGTGGAATAGAAACTGTATAGCAAAAATCATGTCTGAAATTAGAGAACAAGTTGGTGACAAAACAACCGCAAAGAGGAGCACTTATGAGCATGAAGAAGCATAAGTGGTTCCATTTGAAGTCATATTGGAGGAGTTCTAATCATAATTTACATTAGCAATGGCTGCTTTTGTCAAATACATTTTTCCCAAATGGAAAGACTTTGCTCAGGTCAGGGCAATATGAATGACTCTCTGAGACTGGAAGGTTAAAATATTTCTTCACTTAGACAATGCATCTGGATCAAGACATCAACACTACCCCAACAAGTAGCACTTACTGCATTTACAAGTCAAGTCAGTGCTTGTGTCAGGGTAACGTGAATGACCATGGAAATCTTCATAGTGACTTTTCTGTAGTTGTTCAGGCTAATCTCACAAGGAAGACTACCCCAAAGAGAAGCACTTATGAATGTAAAAACCATGAGTGCCTCAATTGAAGGGAATCTGAAGGTGTTTAATAGAAAGCAATCTTCAGTTTGATGTAGAATGTCTTGCACAGCCGTCCCAACAAGTAGCACTTACTCAAATGAAGATACAAGTTAATGCTCCAGTTGGGTCAGTGACACAGACTTCCAGTGAACAAAGATCTTCCCATTCAAGAGTTTGCTTTTTCAGGATCCTCTATGAGAGACGCAACTGACAGTGAACACATGTTCTCTGATCAGTGCATAAACATGTTGTTGATTAATAATTCAAAAACATACAATTTGTGTATTTTGATGCTAATGCCATCAACACTACCCCAACAAGTAGCACTTACTGCATTTACAAGTCAAGTCAGTGCTTGTGTCAGGGTAACGTGAATGACCATGTACAATTAACTCTACACTGTAGCCTTCATGTCGCTGTGGAGATGAATCTCACCCCCAAGACTACCCCAAAGAGAAGCACTTATGAATGTAAAAACCATGAGTGCCTCAATTGAAGGGAATCTGAAGGTGTTTAATAGAAAGCAATCTTCAGTTTGATGTAGAATGTCTTGCACAGCCGTCCCAACAAGTAGCACTTACTCAAATGAAGATACAAGTTAATGCTCCAGACTTCCCATCTTCCCATTCAAGAGTTTGCTTTCCTCAGGATCCTCTTCAGGTTGCCTCTGGTGAGCCATCTTAGGGAGGAATGTCCAATATAAGCACTGTATGCCATTTGAAATGGCCAAAGCCCCACCTTCTATTCAGTGTCTCAACGACTGTGGTAATGGCCAGTCTGGCAGTGTGTTCTCAATGTGTAGTCAATTTACATATAAGACATCAACAATCTGCAGACAAAATAACCACCAATAAATACATGTATGTGTATGAACTGGAAATTAATGAATTTACAAATGTAGAATGTATTTTGATGGTAACTGCACCAATACTAGCCCAACCAAAAGCACTTACTGGGATGAAACCAAAGTGAGTGTCTTGAGTCAGGAGTGATGATACAAGCTGAGGTATTCTATTGTACAAAGCAGAGTAGTGTAGCCACTACCACAGCACAGCTATGAAGCACTTTCTAGTCCTTGCAGACAGACTGTTGTTCTGGTGGAATAGAAACTGTATAGCAAAAATCATGTCTGAAATTAGAGAACAAGTTGGTGACAAAACAACCGCAAAGAGGAGCACTTATGAGCATGAAGAAGCATAAGTGGTTCCATTTGAAGTCATATTGGAGGAGTTCTAATCATAATTTACATTAGCAATGGCTGCTTTTGTCAAATACATTTTTCCCAAATGGAAAGACTTTGCTCAGGTCAGGGCAATATGAATGACTCTCTGAGACTGGAAGGTTAAAATATTTCTTCACTTAGACAATGCATCTGGATCAAGACATCAACACTACCCCAACAAGTAGCACTTACTGCATTTACAAGTCAAGTCAGTGCTTGTGTCAGGGTAACGTGAATGACCATGGAAATCTTCATAGTGACTTTTCTGTAGTTGTTCAGGCTAATCTCACAAGGAAGACTACCCCAAAGAGAAGCACTTATGAATGTAAAAACCATGAGTGCCTCAATTGAAGGGAATCTGAAGGTGTTTAATAGAAAGCAATCTTCAGTTTGATGTAGAATGTCTTGCACAGCCGTCCCAACAAGTAGCACTTACTCAAATGAAGATACAAGTTAATGCTCCAGTTGGGTCAGTGACACAGACTTCCAGTGAACAAAGATCTTCCCATTCAAGAGTTTGCTTTTTTCAGGATCCTCTATGAGAGACGCAACTGACAGTGAACACATGTTCTCTGATCAGTGCATAAACATGTTGTTGATTAATAATTCAAAAACATACAATTTGTGTATTTTGATGCTAATGCCATCAACACTACCCCAACAAGTAGCACTTACTGCATTTACAAGTCAAGTCAGTGCTTGTGTCAGGGTAACGTGAATGACCATGTACAATTAACTCTACACTGTAGCCTTCATGTCGCTGTGGAGATGAATCTCACCCCCAAGACTACCCCAAAGAGAAGCACTTATGAATGTAAAAACCATGAGTGCCTCAATTTAAGGGAATCTGAAGGTGTTTAATAGAAAGCAATCTTCAGTTTGATGTAGAATGTCTTGCACAGCCGTCCCAACAAGTAGCACTTACTCAAATGAAGATACAAGTTAATGCTCCAGACTTCCCATCTTCCCATTCAAGAGTTTGCTTTCCTCAGGATCCTCTTCAGGTTGCCTCTGGTGAGCCATCTTAGGGAGGAATGTCCAATATAAGCACTGTATGCCATTTGAAATGGCCAAAGCCCCACCTTCTATTCAGTGTCTCAACGACTGTGGTAATGGCCAGTCTGGCAGTGTGTTCTCAATGTGTAGTCAATTTACATATAAGACATCAACAATCTGCAGACAAAATAACCACCAATAAATACATGTATGTGTAAGAACTGGTAATTAATGAATTTACAAATGTAGAATGTATTTTGATGGTAACTGCACCAATACTAGCCCAACCAAAAGCACTTACTGGGATGAAACCAAAGTGAGTGTCTTGAGTCAGGGTGATGATACAAGCTGAGGTATTCTATTGTACAAAGCAGAGTAGTGTAGCCACTACCACAGCACAGCTATGAAGCACTTTCTAGTCCTTGCAGACAGACTGTTGTTCTGGTGGAATAGAAACTGTATAGCAAAAATCATGTCTGAAATGAGAGAACAAGTTGCTGACAAAACAAGCGCAAAGAGGAGCACTTATGACAGGGGTGTCAAACAAATAACCTACTTTGATCAAAGAGGAGCTCAGTTCTCTCTTCATGAAGAAGCATATGGTTTTCTCCGTGTCATATTGGTGTTCTAAGATTTATATTCTCGAGCAACGCCACTTGTTCCAAACAAATGGAAAGACTTTGCATTCACCTCTGTCAGGGCAAATATGAATTAGACTATTTTTCTCTGAGACTGGAACTCAGGTTAAAATATTTCTTCACTTAGACAATGCATCTGGATCAAGACATCAACACTCAACAAGTAGCACTTACTGCATTTACAAGTCAAGTCAGTGCTTGTGTAAGGGTAACTTGACTGACCATGGAAATCTTCATAGTGACTTCTGTAGTTGTTCAGGCTAATCTCACAAGGAAGACTCACAAAGAGAAGCACTTATGAATAGAAAAACCATGAGTGCCTCAATTAAAGGTCTGAAGGTGTTTCTAGAAAGCAATCTTCAGTTTGATGTAGAATGTCATACAGCTGTCCCAACAAGTAGCATATAAATGAAGGATTCTAAGTCATAATGCTCCAGTTGGGTCAGTGACACAGACTTTTGTGAACAAAGATCTTCCCATTCAAGAGTTTGCTCAGGATCAGGAGCAATACTGAATGAACACTCTGAGACTGGATCAGGTTAAAATATTTCTTCACTAGACAATTTGTGTATCTGGATCAAGACATCAACACTACCCCAACAAGTAGCACTTACTGCATTTACAAGTCAAGTCAGTGCTTGTGTCAGGGTAACGTGAATGACCATGGAAATCTTCATAGTGACTTTTCTGTAGTTGTTCAGGCTAATCTCACCCCCAAGACTACCCGAAAGAGAAGCACTTATGAATGTAAAAACCATGAGTGCCTCAATTTAAGGGAATCTGAAGGTGTTTAATAGAAAGCAATCTTCAGTTTGATGTAGAATGTCTTGCACAGCCGTCCCAACAAGTAGCACTTACTCAAATGAAGATACAAGTTAATGCTCCAGACTTCCCATCTTCCCATTCAAGAGTTTGCTTTCCTCAGGATCCTCTTCAGGTTGCCTCTGGTGAGCCATCTTAGGGAGGAATGTCCAATATAAGCACTGTATGCCATTTGAAATGGCCAAAGCCCCACCTTCTATTCAGTGTCTCAACGACTGTGGTAATGGCCAGTCTGGCAGTGTGTTCTCAATGTGTAGTCAATTTACATATAAGACATCAACAATCTGCAGACAAAACAACCACCAATAAATACATGTATGTGTAAGAACTGGAAATTAATGAATTTACAAATGTAGAATGTATTTTGATGGTAACTACACCAATACTAGCCCAACCAAAAGCACTTACTGGGATGAAACCAAAGTGAGTGTCTTGAGTCAGGGTGATGATACAAGCTGAGGTATTCTATTGTACAAAGCAGAGTAGTGTAGCCACTACCACAGCACAGCTATGAAGCACTTTCTAGTCCTTGCAGACAGACTGTTGTTCTGGTGGAATAGAAACTGTATAGCAAAAATCATGTCTGAAATTAGAGAACAAGTTATGACAAAACAACCGCAAAAGAGGAGCACTTATGAGCATGAAGAAGCATAAGTGGTTCCATTTGAAGTCATATTGGAGGAGTTCTAATCATAATTTACATTAGCATTGGCTGCTTTTGTCAAATAAATTTTTCCCAAAATGGAAAGACTTTGCTCAGGTCAGGGCAATATGAATGACTCTCTGAGACTGGAAGGTTAAAATATTTCTTCACTTAGACAATGCATCTGGATCAAGACATCAACACTACCCCAACAAGTAGCACTTACTGCATTTACAAGTCAAGTCAGTGCTTGTGTCAGGGTAACGTGAATGACCATGGAAATCTTCATAGTGACTTTTCTGTAGTTGTTCAGGCTAATCTCACAAGGAAGACTACCCCAAAGAGAAGCACTTATGAATGTAAAAACCATGAGTGCCTCAATTTAAGGGAATCTGAAGGTGTTTAATAGAAAGCAATCTTCAGTTTGATGTAGAATGTCTTGCACAGCCGTCCCAACAAGTAGCACTTACTCAAATGAAGATACAAGTTAATGCTCCAGACTTCCCATCTTCCCATTCAAGAGTTTGCTTTCCTCAGGATCCTCTTCAGGTTGCCTCTGGTGAGCCATCTTAGGGAGGAATGTCCAATATAAGCACTGTATGCCATTTGAAATGGCCAAAGCCCCACCTTCTATTCAGTGTCTCAACGACTGTGGTAATGGCCAGTCTGGCAGTGTGTTCTCAATGTGTAGTCAATTTACATATAAGACATCAACAATCTGCAGACAAAATAACCACCAATAAATACATGTATGTGTATGAACTGGAAATTAATGAATTTACAAATGTAGAATGTATTTTGATGGTAACTGCACCAATACTAGCCCAACCAAAAGCACTTACTGGGATGAAACCAAAGTGAGTGTCTTGAGTCAGGGTGATGATACAAGCTGAGGTATTCTATTGTACAAAGCAGAGTAGTGTAGCCACTACCACAGCACAGCTATGAAGCACTTTCTAGTCCTTGCAGACAGACTGTTGTTCTGGTGGAATAGAAACTGTATAGCAAAAATCATGTCTGAAATTAGAGAACAAGTTGGTGACAAAACAACCGCAAAGAGGAGCACTTATGAGCATGAAGAAGCATAAGTGGTTCCATTTGAAGTCATATTGGAGGAGTTCTAATCATAATTTACATTAGCAATGGCTGCTTTTGTCAAATACATTTTTCCCAAATGGAAAGACTTTGCTCAGGTCAGGGCAATATGAATGACTCTCTGAGACTGGAAGGTTAAAATATTTCTTCACTTAGACAATGCATCTGGATCAAGACATCAACACTACCCCAACAAGTAGCACTTACTGCATTTACAAGTCAAGTCAGTGCTTGTGTCAGGGTAACGTGAATGACCATGGAAATCTTCATAGTGACTTTTCTGTAGTTGTTCAGGCTAATCTCACAAGGAAGACTACCCCAAAGAGAAGCACTTATGAATGTAAAAACCATGAGTGCCTCAATTGAAGGGAATCTGAAGGTGTTTAATAGAAAGCAATCTTCAGTTTGATGTAGAATGTCTTGCACAGCCGTCCCAACAAGTAGCACTTACTCAAATGAAGATACAAGTTAATGCTCCAGTTGGGTCAGTGACACAGACTTCCAGTGAACAAAGATCTTCCCATTCAAGAGTTTGCTTTTTCAGGATCCTCTATGAGAGACGCAACTGACAGTGAACACATGTTCTCTGATCAGTGCATAAACATGTTGTTGATTAATAATTCAAAAACATACAATTTGTGTATTTTGATGCTAATGCCATCAACACTACCCCAACAAGTAGCACTTACTGCATTTACAAGTCAAGTCAGTGCTTGTGTCAGGGTAACGTGAATGACCATGTACAATTAACTCTACACTGTAGCCTTCATGTCGCTGTGGAGATGAATCTCACCCCCAAGACTACCCCAAAGAGAAGCACTTATGAATGTAAAAACCATGAGTGCCTCAATTTAAGGGAATCTGAAGGTGTTTAATAGAAAGCAATCTTCAGTTTGATGTAGAATGTCTTGCACAGCCGTCCCAACAAGTAGCACTTACTCAAATGAAGATACAAGTTAATGCTCCAGACTTCCCATCTTCCCATTCAAGAGTTTGCTTTCCTCAGGATCCTCTTCAGGTTGCCTCTGGTGAGCCATCTTAGGGAGGAATGTCCAATATAAGCACTGTATGCCATTTGAAATGGCCAAAGCCCCACCTTCTATTCAGTGTCTCAACGACTGTGGTAATGGCCAGTCTGGCAGTGTGTTCTCAATGTGTAGTCAATTTACATATAAGACATCAACAATCTGCAGACAAAATAACCACCAATAAATACATGTATGTGTATGAACTGGTAATTAATGAATTTACAAATGTAGAATGTATTTTGATGGTAACTGCACCAATACTAGCCCAACCAAAAGCACTTACTGGGATGAAACCAAAGTGAGTGTCTTGAGTCAGGAGTGATGATACAAGCTGAGGTATTCTATTGTACAAAGCAGAGTAGTGTAGCCACTACCACAGCACAGCTATGAAGCACTTTCTAGTCCTTGCAGACAGACTGTTGTTCTGGTGGAATAGAAACTGTATAGCAAAAATCATGTCTGAAATTAGAGAACAAGTTGGTGACAAAACAACCGCAAAGAGGAGCACTTATGAGCATGAAGAAGCATAAGTGGTTCCATTTGAAGTCATATTGGAGGAGTTCTAATCATAATTTACATTAGCAATGGCTGCTTTTGTCAAATACATTTTTCCCAAATGGAAAGACTTTGCTCAGGTCAGGGCAATATGAATGACTCTCTGAGACTGGAAGGTTAAAATATTTCTTCACTTAGACAATGCATCTGGATCAAGACATCAACACTACCCCAACAAGTAGCACTTACTGCATTTACAAGTCAAGTCAGTGCTTGTGTCAGGGTAACGTGAATGACCATGGAAATCTTCATAGTGACTTTTCTGTAGTTGTTCAGGCTAATCTCACAAGGAAGACTACCCCAAAGAGAAGCACTTATGAATGTAAAAACCATGAGTGCCTCAATTTAAGGGAATCTGAAGGTGTTTAATAGAAAGCAATCTTCAGTTTGATGTAGAATGTCTTGCACAGCCGTCCCAACAAGTAGCACTTACTCAAATGAAGATACAAGTTAATGCTCCAGACTTCCCATCTTCCCATTCAAGAGTTTGCTTTCCTCAGGATCCTCTTCAGGTTGCCTCTGGTGAGCCATCTTAGGGAGGAATGTCCAATATAAGCACTGTATGCCATTTGAAATGGCCAAAGCCCCACCTTCTATTCAGTGTCTCAACGACTGTGGTAATGGCCAGTCTGGCAGTGTGTTCTCAATGTGTAGTCAATTTACATATAAGACATCAACAATCTTGGTAATTAATGAATTTACAAATGTAGAATGTATTTTGATGGTAAGGAGCACTTATGAGCATGAAGAAGCATAAGTGGTTCCATTTGAAGTCATATTGGAGGAGTTCTAATCATAATTTACATTAGCAATGGCTGCTTTTGTCAAATACATTTTTCCCAAATGGAAAGACTTTGCTCAGGTCAGGGCAATATGAATGACTCTCTGAGACTGGAAGGTTAAAATATTTCTTCACTTAGACAATGCATCTGGATCAAGACATCAACACTACCCCAACAAGTAGCACTTACTGCATTTACAAGTCAAGTCAGTGCTTGTGTCAGGGTAACGTGAATGACCATGTACAATTAACTCTACACTGTAGCCTTCATGTCGCTGTGGAGATGAATCTCACCCCCAAGACTACCCCAAAGAGAAGCACTTATGAATGTAAAAACCATGAGTGCCTCAATTGAAGGGAATCTGAAGGTGTTTAATAGAAAGCAATCTTCAGTTTGATGTAGAATGTCTTGCACAGCCGTCCCAACAAGTAGCACTTACTCAAATGAAGATACAAGTTAATGCTCCAGACTTCCCATCTTCCCATTCAAGAGTTTGCTTTCCTCAGGATCCTCTTCAGGTTGCCTCTGGTGAGCCATCTTAGGGAGGAATGTCCAATATAAGCACTGTATGCCATTTGAAATGGCCAAAGCCCCACCTTCTATTCAGTGTCTCAACGACTGTGGTAATGGCCAGTCTGGCAGTGTGTTCTCAATGTGTAGTCAATTTACATATAAGACATCAACAATCTGCAGACAAAATAACCACCAATAAATACATGTATGTGTATGAACTGGAAATTAATGAATTTACAAATGTAGAATGTATTTTGATGGTAACTGCACCAATACTAGCCCAACCAAAAGCACTTACTGGGATGAAACCAAAGTGAGTGTCTTGAGTCAGGAGTGATGATACAAGCTGAGGTATTCTATTGTACAAAGCAGAGTAGTGTAGCCACTACCACAGCACAGCTATGAAGCACTTTCTAGTCCTTGCAGACAGACTGTTGTTCTGGTGGAATAGAAACTGTATAGCAAAAATCATGTCTGAAATTAGAGAACAAGTTGGTGACAAAACAACCGCAAAGAGGAGCACTTATGAGCATGAAGAAGCATAAGTGGTTCCATTTGAAGTCATATTGGAGGAGTTCTAATCATAATTTACATTAGCAATGGCTGCTTTTGTCAAATACATTTTTCCCAAATGGAAAGACTTTGCTCAGGTCAGGGCAATATGAATGACTCTCTGAGACTGGAAGGTTAAAATATTTCTTCACTTAGACAATGCATCTGGATCAAGACATCAACACTACCCCAACAAGTAGCACTTACTGCATTTACAAGTCAAGTCAGTGCTTGTGTCAGGGTAACGTGAATGACCATGGAAATCTTCATAGTGACTTTTCTGTAGTTGTTCAGGCTAATCTCACAAGGAAGACTACCCCAAAGAGAAGCACTTATGAATGTAAAAACCATGAGTGCCTCAATTGAAGGGAATCTGAAGGTGTTTAATAGAAAGCAATCTTCAGTTTGATGTAGAATGTCTTGCACAGCCGTCCCAACAAGTAGCACTTACTCAAATGAAGATACAAGTTAATGCTCCAGTTGGGTCAGTGACACAGACTTCCAGTGAACAAAGATCTTCCCATTCAAGAGTTTGCTTTTTCAGGATCCTCTATGAGAGACGCAACTGACAGTGAACACATGTTCTCTGATCAGTGCATAAACATGTTGTTGATTAATAATTCAAAAACATACAATTTGTGTATTTTGATGCTAATGCCATCAACACTACCCCAACAAGTAGCACTTACTGCATTTACAAGTCAAGTCAGTGCTTGTGTCAGGGTAACGTGAATGACCATGTACAATTAACTCTACACTGTAGCCTTCATGTCGCTGTGGAGATGAATCTCACCCCCAAGACTACCCCAAAGAGAAGCACTTATGAATGTAAAAACCATGAGTGCCTCAATTGAAGGGAATCTGAAGGTGTTTAATAGAAAGCAATCTTCAGTTTGATGTAGAATGTCTTGCACAGCCGTCCCAACAAGTAGCACTTACTCAAATGAAGATACAAGTTAATGCTCCAGACTTCCCATCTTCCCATTCAAGAGTTTGCTTTCCTCAGGATCCTCTTCAGGTTGCCTCTGGTGAGCCATCTTAGGGAGGAATGTCCAATATAAGCACTGTATGCCATTTGAAATGGCCAAAGCCCCACCTTCTATTCAGTGTCTCAACGACTGTGGTAATGGCCAGTCTGGCAGTGTGTTCTCAATGTGTAGTCAATTTACATATAAGACATCAACAATCTGCAGACAAAATAACCACCAATAAATACATGTATGTGTAAGAACTGGAAATTAATGAATTTACAAATGTAGAATGTATTTTGATGGTAACTGCACCAATACTAGCCCAACCAAAAGCACTTACTGGGATGAAACCAAAGTGAGTGTCTTGAGTCAGGGTGATGATACAAGCTGAGGTATTCTATTGTACAAAGCAGAGTAGTGTAGCCACTACCACAGCACAGCTATGAAGCACTTTCTAGTCCTTGCAGACAGACTGTTGTTCTGGTGGAATAGAAACTGTATAGCAAAAATCATGTCTGAAATTAGAGAACAAGTTGGTGACAAAACAACCGCAAAGAGGAGCACTTATGAGCATGAAGAAGCATAAGTGGTTCCATTTGAAGTCATATTGGAGGAGTTCTAATCATAATTTACATTAGCAATGGCTGCTTTTGTCAAATACATTTTTCCCAAATGGAAAGACTTTGCTCAGGTCAGGGCAATATGAATGACTCTCTGAGACTGGAAGGTTAAAATATTTCTTCACTTAGACAATGCATCTGGATCAAGACATCAACACTACCCCAACAAGTAGCACTTACTGCATTTACAAGTCAAGTCAGTGCTTGTGTCAGGGTAACGTGAATGACCATGGAAATCTTCATAGTGACTTTTCTGTAGTTGTTCAGGCTAATCTCACAAGGAAGACTACCCCAAAGAGAAGCACTTATGAATGTAAAAACCATGAGTGCCTCAATTGAAGGGAATCTGAAGGTGTTTAATAGAAAGCAATCTTCAGTTTGATGTAGAATGTCTTGCACAGCCGTCCCAACAAGTAGCACTTACTCAAATGAAGATACAAGTTAATGCTCCAGTTGGGTCAGTGACACAGACTTCCAGTGAACAAAGATCTTCCCATTCAAGAGTTTGCTTTTTTCAGGATCCTCTATGAGAGACGCAACTGACAGTGAACACATGTTCTCTGATCAGTGCATAAACATGTTGTTGATTAATAATTCAAAAACATACAATTTGTGTATTTTGATGCTAATGCCATCAACACTACCCCAACAAGTAGCACTTACTGCATTTACAAGTCAAGTCAGTGCTTGTGTCAGGGTAACGTGAATGACCATGTACAATTAACTCTACACTGTAGCCTTCATGTCGCTGTGGAGATGAATCTCACCCCCAAGACTACCCCAAAGAGAAGCACTTATGAATGTAAAAACCATGAGTGCCTCAATTGAAGGGAATCTGAAGGTGTTTAATAGAAAGCAATCTTCAGTTTGATGTAGAATGTCTTGCACAGCCGTCCCAACAAGTAGCACTTACTCAAATGAAGATACAAGTTAATGCTCCAGACTTCCCATCTTCCCATTCAAGAGTTTGCTTTCCTCAGGATCCTCTTCAGGTTGCCTCTGGTGAGCCATCTTAGGGAGGAATGTCCAATATAAGCACTGTATGCCATTTGAAATGGCCAAAGCCCCACCTTCTATTCAGTGTCTCAACGACTGTGGTAATGGCCAGTCTGGCAGTGTGTTCTCAATGTGTAGTCAATTTACATATAAGACATCAACAATCTGCAGACAAAATAACCACCAATAAATACATGTATGTGTATGAACTGGTAATTAATGAATTTACAAATGTAGAATGTATTTTGATGGTAACTGCACCAATACTAGCCCAACCAAAAGCACTTACTGGGATGAAACCAAAGTGAGTGTCTTGAGTCAGGAGTGATGATACAAGCTGAGGTATTCTATTGTACAAAGCAGAGTAGTGTAGCCACTACCACAGCACAGCTATGAAGCACTTTCTAGTCCTTGCAGACAGACTGTTGTTCTGGTGGAATAGAAACTGTATAGCAAAAATCATGTCTGAAATTAGAGAACAAGTTGGTGACAAAACAACCGCAAAGAGGAGCACTTATGAGCATGAAGAAGCATAAGTGGTTCCATTTGAAGTCATATTGGAGGAGTTCTAATCATAATTTACATTAGCAATGGCTGCTTTTGTCAAATACATTTTTCCCAAATGGAAAGACTTTGCTCAGGTCAGGGCAATATGAATGACTCTCTGAGACTGGAAGGTTAAAATATTTCTTCACTTAGACAATGCATCTGGATCAAGACATCAACACTACCCCAACAAGTAGCACTTACTGCATTTACAAGTCAAGTCAGTGCTTGTGTCAGGGTAACGTGAATGACCATGGAAATCTTCATAGTGACTTTTCTGTAGTTGTTCAGGCTAATCTCACAAGGAAGACTACCCCAAAGAGAAGCACTTATGAATGTAAAAACCATGAGTGCCTCAATTTAAGGGAATCTGAAGGTGTTTAATAGAAAGCAATCTTCAGTTTGATGTAGAATGTCTTGCACAGCCGTCCCAACAAGTAGCACTTACTCAAATGAAGATACAAGTTAATGCTCCAGACTTCCCATCTTCCCATTCAAGAGTTTGCTTTCCTCAGGATCCTCTTCAGGTTGCCTCTGGTGAGCCATCTTAGGGAGGAATGTCCAATATAAGCACTGTATGCCATTTGAAATGGCCAAAGCCCCACCTTCTATTCAGTGTCTCAACGACTGTGGTAATGGCCAGTCTGGCAGTGTGTTCTCAATGTGTAGTCAATTTACATATAAGACATCAACAATCTGCAGACAAAATAACCACCAATAAATACATGTATGTGTATGAACTGGTAATTAATGAATTTACAAATGTAGAATGTATTTTGATGGTAACTGCACCAATACTAGCCCAACCAAAAGCACTTACTGGGATGAAACCAAAGTGAGTGTCTTGAGTCAGGAGTGATGATACAAGCTGAGGTATTCTATTGTACAAAGCAGAGTAGTGTAGCCACTACCACAGCACAGCTATGAAGCACTTTCTAGTCCTTGCAGACAGACTGTTGTTCTGGTGGAATAGAAACTGTATAGCAAAAATCATGTCTGAAATTAGAGAACAAGTTGGTGACAAAACAACCGCAAAGAGGAGCACTTATGAGCATGAAGAAGCATAAGTGGTTCCATTTGAAGTCATATTGGAGGAGTTCTAATCATAATTTACATTAGCAATGGCTGCTTTTGTCAAATACATTTTTCCCAAATGGAAAGACTTTGCTCAGGTCAGGGCAATATGAATGACTCTCTGAGACTGGAAGGTTAAAATATTTCTTCACTTAGACAATGCATCTGGATCAAGACATCAACACTACCCCAACAAGTAGCACTTACTGCATTTACAAGTCAAGTCAGTGCTTGTGTCAGGGTAACGTGAATGACCATGGAAATCTTCATAGTGACTTTTCTGTAGTTGTTCAGGCTAATCTCACAAGGAAGACTACCCCAAAGAGAAGCACTTATGAATGTAAAAACCATGAGTGCCTCAATTGAAGGGAATCTGAAGGTGTTTAATAGAAAGCAATCTTCAGTTTGATGTAGAATGTCTTGCACAGCCGTCCCAACAAGTAGCACTTACTCAAATGAAGATACAAGTTAATGCTCCAGTTGGGTCAGTGACACAGACTTCCAGTGAACAAAGATCTTCCCATTCAAGAGTTTGCTTTTTCAGGATCCTCTATGAGAGACGCAACTGACAGTGAACACATGTTCTCTGATCAGTGCATAAACATGTTGTTGATTAATAATTCAAAAACATACAATTTGTGTATTTTGATGCTAATGCCATCAACACTACCCCAACAAGTAGCACTTACTGCATTTACAAGTCAAGTCAGTGCTTGTGTCAGGGTAACGTGAATGACCATGTACAATTAACTCTACACTGTAGCCTTCATGTCGCTGTGGAGATGAATCTCACCCCCAAGACTACCCCAAAGAGAAGCACTTATGAATGTAAAAACCATGAGTGCCTCAATTGAAGGGAATCTGAAGGTGTTTAATAGAAAGCAATCTTCAGTTTGATGTAGAATGTCTTGCACAGCCGTCCCAACAAGTAGCACTTACTCAAATGAAGATACAAGTTAATGCTCCAGACTTCCCATCTTCCCATTCAAGAGTTTGCTTTCCTCAGGATCCTCTTCAGGTTGCCTCTGGTGAGCCATCTTAGGGAGGAATGTCCAATATAAGCACTGTATGCCATTTGAAATGGCCAAAGCCCCACCTTCTATTCAGTGTCTCAACGACTGTGGTAATGGCCAGTCTGGCAGTGTGTTCTCAATGTGTAGTCAATTTACATATAAGACATCAACAATCTGCAGACAAAATAACCACCAATAAATACATGTATGTGTAAGAACTGGAAATTAATGAATTTACAAATGTAGAATGTATTTTGATGGTAACTGCACCAATACTAGCCCAACCAAAAGCACTTACTGGGATGAAACCAAAGTGAGTGTCTTGAGTCAGGGTGATGATACAAGCTGAGGTATTCTATTGTACAAAGCAGAGTAGTGTAGCCACTACCACAGCACAGCTATGAAGCACTTTCTAGTCCTTGCAGACAGACTGTTGTTCTGGTGGAATAGAAACTGTATAGCAAAAATCATGTCTGAAATTAGAGAACAAGTTGGTGACAAAACAACCGCAAAGAGGAGCACTTATGAGCATGAAGAAGCATAAGTGGTTCCATTTGAAGTCATATTGGAGGAGTTCTAATCATAATTTACATTAGCAATGGCTGCTTTTGTCAAATACATTTTTCCCAAATGGAAAGACTTTGCTCAGGTCAGGGCAATATGAATGACTCTCTGAGACTGGAAGGTTAAAATATTTCTTCACTTAGACAATGCATCTGGATCAAGACATCAACACTACCCCAACAAGTAGCACTTACTGCATTTACAAGTCAAGTCAGTGCTTGTGTCAGGGTAACGTGAATGACCATGGAAATCTTCATAGTGACTTTTCTGTAGTTGTTCAGGCTAATCTCACAAGGAAGACTACCCCAAAGAGAAGCACTTATGAATGTAAAAACCATGAGTGCCTCAATTGAAGGGAATCTGAAGGTGTTTAATAGAAAGCAATCTTCAGTTTGATGTAGAATGTCTTGCACAGCCGTCCCAACAAGTAGCACTTACTCAAATGAAGATACAAGTTAATGCTCCAGTTGGGTCAGTGACACAGACTTCCAGTGAACAAAGATCTTCCCATTCAAGAGTTTGCTTTGATCAGGATCCTCTATGAGAGACGCAACTGACAGTGAACACATGTTCTCTGATCAGTGCATAAACATGTTGTTGATTAATAATTCAAAAACATACAATTTGTGTATTTTGATGCTAATGCCATCAACACTACCCCAACAAGTAGCACTTACTGCATTTACAAGTCAAGTCAGTGCTTGTGTCAGGGTAACGTGAATGACCATGTACAATTAACTCTACACTGTAGCCTTCATGTCGCTGTGGAGATGAATCTCACCCCCAAGACTACCCCAAAGAGAAGCACTTATGAATGTAAAAACCATGAGTGCCTCAATTTAAGGGAATCTGAAGGTGTTTAATAGAAAGCAATCTTCAGTTTGATGTAGAATGTCTTGCACAGCCGTCCCAACAAGTAGCACTTACCCAAATGAAGATACAAGTTAATGCTCCAGACTTCCCATCTTCCCATTCAAGAGTTTGCTTTCCTCAGGATCCTCTTCAGGTTGCCTCTGGTGAGCCATCTTAGGGAGGAATGTCCAATATAAGCACTGTATGCCATTTGAAATGGCCAAAGCCCCACCTTCTATTCAGTGTCTCAACGACTGTGGTAATGGCCAGTCTGGCAGTGTGTTCTCAATGTGTAGTCAATTTACATATAAGACATCAACAATCTGCAGACAAAATAACCACCAATAAATACATGTATGTGTATGAACTGGTAATTAATGAATTTACAAATGTAGAATGTATTTTGATGGTAACTGCACCAATACTAGCCCAACCAAAAGCACTTACTGGGATGAAACCAAAGTGAGTGTCTTGAGTCAGGGTGATGATACAAGCTGAGGTATTCTATTGTACAAAGCAGAGTAGTGTAGCCACTACCACAGCACAGCTATGAAGCACTTTCTAGTCCTTGCAGACAGACTGTTGTTCTGGTGGAATAGAAACTGTATAGCAAAAATCATGTCTGAAATTAGAGAACAAGTTGGTGACAAAACAACCGCAAAGAGGAGCACTTATGAGCATGAAGAAGCATAAGTGGTTCCATTTGAAGTCATATTGGAGGAGTTCTAATCATAATTTACATTAGCAATGGCTGCTTTTGTCAAATACATTTTTCCCAAATGGAAAGACTTTGCTCAGGTCAGGGCAATATGAATGACTCTCTGAGACTGGAAGGTTAAAATATTTCTTCACTTAGACAATGCATCTGGATCAAGACATCAACACTACCCCAACAAGTAGCACTTACTGCATTTACAAGTCAAGTCAGTGCTTGTGTCAGGGTAACGTGAATGACCATGGAAATCTTCATAGTGACTTTTCTGTAGTTGTTCAGGCTAATCTCACAAGGAAGACTACCCCAAAGAGAAGCACTTATGAATGTAAAAACCATGAGTGCCTCAATTTAAGGGAATCTGAAGGTGTTTAATAGAAAGCAATCTTCAGTTTGATGTAGAATGTCTTGCACAGCCGTCCCAACAAGTAGCACTTACTCAAATGAAGATACAAGTTAATGCTCCAGACTTCCCATCTTCCCATTCAAGAGTTTGCTTTCCTCAGGATCCTCTTCAGGTTGCCTCTGGTGAGCCATCTTAGGGAGGAATGTCCAATATAAGCACTGTATGCCATTTGAAATGGCCAAAGCCCCACCTTCTATTCAGTGTCTCAACGACTGTGGTAATGGCCAGTCTGGCAGTGTGTTCTCAATGTGTAGTCAATTTACATATAAGACATCAACAATCTGCAGACAAAATAACCACCAATAAATACATGTATGTGTAAGAACTGGAAATTAATGAATTTACAAATGTAGAATGTATTTTGATGGTAACTGCACCAATACTAGCCCAACCAAAAGCACTTACTGGGATGAAACCAAAGTGAGTGTCTTGAGTCAGGGTGATGATACAAGCTGAGGTATTCTATTGTACAAAGCAGAGTAGTGTAGCCACTACCACAGCACAGCTATGAAGCACTTTCTAGTCCTTGCAGACAGACTGTTGTTCTGGTGGAATAGAAACTGTATAGCAAAAATCATGTCTGAAATTAGAGAACAAGTTGGTGACAAAACAACCGCAAAGAGGAGCACTTATGAGCATGAAGAAGCATAAGTGGTTCCATTTGAAGTCATATTGGAGGAGTTCTAATCATAATTTACATTAGCAATGGCTGCTTTTGTCAAATACATTTTTCCCAAATGGAAAGACTTTGCTCAGGTCAGGGCAATATGAATGACTCTCTGAGACTGGAAGGTTAAAATATTTCTTCACTTAGACAATGCATCTGGATCAAGACATCAACACTACCCCAACAAGTAGCACTTACTGCATTTACAAGTCAAGTCAGTGCTTGTGTCAGGGTAACGTGAATGACCATGGAAATCTTCATAGTGACTTTTCTGTAGTTGTTCAGGCTAATCTCACAAGGAAGACTACCCCAAAGAGAAGCACTTATGAATGTAAAAACCATGAGTGCCTCAATTGAAGGGAATCTGAAGGTGTTTAATAGAAAGCAATCTTCAGTTTGATGTAGAATGTCTTGCACAGCCGTCCCAACAAGTAGCACTTACTCAAATGAAGATACAAGTTAATGCTCCAGTTGGGTCAGTGACACAGACTTCCAGTGAACAAAGATCTTCCCATTCAAGAGTTTGCTTTTTCAGGATCCTCTATGAGAGACGCAACTGACAGTGAACACATGTTCTCTGATCAGTGCATAAACATGTTGTTGATTAATAATTCAAAAACATACAATTTGTGTATTTTGATGCTAATGCCATCAACACTACCCCAACAAGTAGCACTTACTGCATTTACAAGTCAAGTCAGTGCTTGTGTCAGGGTAACGTGAATGACCATGTACAATTAACTCTACACTGTAGCCTTCATGTCGCTGTGGAGATGAATCTCACCCCCAAGACTACCCCAAAGAGAAGCACTTATGAATGTAAAAACCATGAGTGCCTCAATTGAAGGGAATCTGAAGGTGTTTAATAGAAAGCAATCTTCAGTTTGATGTAGAATGTCTTGCACAGCCGTCCCAACAAGTAGCACTTACTCAAATGAAGATACAAGTTAATGCTCCAGACTTCCCATCTTCCCATTCAAGAGTTTGCTTTCCTCAGGATCCTCTTCAGGTTGCCTCTGGTGAGCCATCTTAGGGAGGAATGTCCAATATAAGCACTGTATGCCATTTGAAATGGCCAAAGCCCCACCTTCTATTCAGTGTCTCAACGACTGTGGTAATGGCCAGTCTGGCAGTGTGTTCTCAATGTGTAGTCAATTTACATATAAGACATCAACAATCTGCAGACAAAATAACCACCAATAAATACATGTATGTGTATGAACTGGAAATTAATGAATTTACAAATGTAGAATGTATTTTGATGGTAACTGCACCAATACTAGCCCAACCAAAAGCACTTACTGGGATGAAACCAAAGTGAGTGTCTTGAGTCAGGGTGATGATACAAGCTGAGGTATTCTATTGTACAAAGCAGAGTAGTGTAGCCACTACCACAGCACAGCTATGAAGCACTTTCTAGTCCTTGCAGACAGACTGTTGTTCTGGTGGAATAGAAACTGTATAGCAAAAATCATGTCTGAAATTAGAGAACAAGTTGGTGACAAAACAACCGCAAAGAGGAGCACTTATGAGCATGAAGAAGCATAAGTGGTTCCATTTGAAGTCATATTGGAGGAGTTCTAATCATAATTTACATTAGCAATGGCTGCTTTTGTCAAATACATTTTTCCCAAATGGAAAGACTTTGCTCAGGTCAGGGCAATATGAATGACTCTCTGAGACTGGAAGGTTAAAATATTTCTTCACTTAGACAATGCATCTGGATCAAGACATCAACACTACCCCAACAAGTAGCACTTACTGCATTTACAAGTCAAGTCAGTGCTTGTGTCAGGGTAACGTGAATGACCATGGAAATCTTCATAGTGACTTTTCTGTAGTTGTTCAGGCTAATCTCACAAGGAAGACTACCCCAAAGAGAAGCACTTATGAATGTAAAAACCATGAGTGCCTCAATTGAAGGGAATCTGAAGGTGTTTAATAGAAAGCAATCTTCAGTTTGATGTAGAATGTCTTGCACAGCCGTCCCAACAAGTAGCACTTACTCAAATGAAGATACAAGTTAATGCTCCAGTTGGGTCAGTGACACAGACTTCCAGTGAACAAAGATCTTCCCATTCAAGAGTTTGCTTTTTCAGGATCCTCTATGAGAGACGCAACTGACAGTGAACACATGTTCTCTGATCAGTGCATAAACATGTTGTTGATTAATAATTCAAAAACATACAATTTGTGTATTTTGATGCTAATGCCATCAACACTACCCCAACAAGTAGCACTTACTGCATTTACAAGTCAAGTCAGTGCTTGTGTCAGGGTAACGTGAATGACCATGTACAATTAACTCTACACTGTAGCCTTCATGTCGCTGTGGAGATGAATCTCACCCCCAAGACTACCCCAAAGAGAAGCACTTATGAATGTAAAAACCATGAGTGCCTCAATTTAAGGGAATCTGAAGGTGTTTAATAGAAAGCAATCTTCAGTTTGATGTAGAATGTCTTGCACAGCCGTCCCAACAAGTAGCACTTACTCAAATGAAGATACAAGTTAATGCTCCAGACTTCCCATCTTCCCATTCAAGAGTTTGCTTTCCTCAGGATCCTCTTCAGGTTGCCTCTGGTGAGCCATCTTAGGGAGGAATGTCCAATATAAGCACTGTATGCCATTTGAAATGGCCAAAGCCCCACCTTCTATTCAGTGTCTCAACGACTGTGGTAATGGCCAGTCTGGCAGTGTGTTCTCAATGTGTAGTCAATTTACATATAAGACATCAACAATCTGCAGACAAAATAACCACCAATAAATACATGTATGTGTAAGAACTGGAAATTAATGAATTTACAAATGTAGAATGTATTTTGATGGTAACTGCACCAATACTAGCCCAACCAAAAGCACTTACTGGGATGAAACCAAAGTGAGTGTCTTGAGTCAGGTGATGATACAAGCTGAGGTATTCTATTGTACAAAGCAGAGTAGTGTAGCCACTACCACAGCACAGCTATGAAGCACTTTCTAGTCCTTGCAGACAGACTGTTGTTCTGGTGGAATAGAAACTGTATAGCAAAAATCATGTCTGAAATTAGAGAACAAGTTGGTGACAAAACAACCGCAAAGAGGAGCACTTATGAGCATGAAGAAGCATAAGTGGTTCCATTTGAAGTCATATTGGAGGAGTTCTAATCATAATTTACATTAGCAATGGCTGCTTTTGTCAAATACATTTTTCCCAAATGGAAAGACTTTGCTCAGGTCAGGGCAATATGAATGACTCTCTGAGACTGGAAGGTTAAAATATTTCTTCACTTAGACAATGCATCTGGATCAAGACATCAACACTACCCCAACAAGTAGCACTTACTGCATTTACAAGTCAAGTCAGTGCTTGTGTCAGGGTAACGTGAATGACCATGGAAATCTTCATAGTGACTTTTCTGTAGTTGTTCAGGCTAATCTCACAAGGAAGACTACCCCAAAGAGAAGCACTTATGAATGTAAAAACCATGAGTGCCTCAATTGAAGGGAATCTGAAGGTGTTTAATAGAAAGCAATCTTCAGTTTGATGTAGAATGTCTTGCACAGCCGTCCCAACAAGTAGCACTTACTCAAATGAAGATACAAGTTAATGCTCCAGTTGGGTCAGTGACACAGACTTCCAGTGAACAAAGATCTTCCCATTCAAGAGTTTGCTTTTTTCAGGATCCTCTATGAGAGACGCAACTGACAGTGAACACATGTTCTCTGATCAGTGCAGAAACATGTTGTTGATTAATAATTAAAAACATACAATTTGTGTATTTTGATGCTAATGCCATCAACACTACCCCAACAAGTAGCACTTACTGCATTTACAAGTCAAGTCAGTGCTTGTGTCAGGGTAACGTGAATGACCATGTACAATTAACTCTACACTGTAGCCTTCATGTCGCTGTGGAGATGAATCTCACCCCCAAGACTACCCCAAAGAGAAGCACTTATGAATGTAAAAACCATGAGTGCCTCAATTGAAGGGAATCTGAAGGTGTTTAATAGAAAGCAATCTTCAGTTTGATGTAGAATGTCTTGCACAGCCGTCCCAACAAGTAGCACTTACTCAAATGAAGATACAAGTTAATGCTCCAGACTTCCCATCTTCCCATTCAAGAGTTTGCTTTCCTCAGGATCCTCTTCAGGTTGCCTCTGGTGAGCCATCTTAGGGAGGAATGTCCAATATAAGCACTGTATGCCATTTGAAATGGCCAAAGCCCCACCTTCTATTCAGTGTCTCAACGACTGTGGTAATGGCCAGTCTGGCAGTGTGTTCTCAATGTGTAGTCAATTTACATATAAGACATCAACAATCTGCAGACAAAATAACCACCAATAAATACATGTATGTGTATGAACTGGAAATTAATGAATTTACAAATGTAGAATGTATTTTGATGGTAACTGCACCAATACTAGCCCAACCAAAAGCACTTACTGGGATGAAACCAAAGTGAGTGTCTTGAGTCAGGGTGATGATACAAGCTGAGGTATTCTATTGTACAAAGCAGAGTAGTGTAGCCACTACCACAGCACAGCTATGAAGCACTTTCTAGTCCTTGCAGACAGACTGTTGTTCTGGTGGAATAGAAACTGTATAGCAAAAATCATGTCTGAAATTAGAGAACAAGTTGGTGACAAAACAACCGCAAAGAGGAGCACTTATGAGCATGAAGAAGCATAAGTGGTTCCATTTGAAGTCATATTGGAGGAGTTCTAATCATAATTTACATTAGCAATGGCTGCTTTTGTCAAATACATTTTTCCCAAATGGAAAGACTTTGCTCAGGTCAGGGCAATATGAATGACTCTCTGAGACTGGAAGGTTAAAATATTTCTTCACTTAGACAATGCATCTGGATCAAGACATCAACACTACCCCAACAAGTAGCACTTACTGCATTTACAAGTCAAGTCAGTGCTTGTGTCAGGGTAACGTGAATGACCATGGAAATCTTCATAGTGACTTTTCTGTAGTTGTTCAGGCTAATCTCACAAGGAAGACTACCCCAAAGAGAAGCACTTATGAATGTAAAAACCATGAGTGCCTCAATTGAAGGGAATCTGAAGGTGTTTAATAGAAAGCAATCTTCAGTTTGATGTAGAATGTCTTGCACAGCCGTCCCAACAAGTAGCACTTACTCAAATGAAGATACAAGTTAATGCTCCAGTTGGGTCAGTGACACAGACTTCCAGTGAACAAAGATCTTCCCATTCAAGAGTTTGCTTTTTTCAGGATCCTCTATGAGAGACGCAACTGACAGTGAACACATGTTCTCTGATCAGTGCATAAACATGTTGTTGATTAATAATTCAAAAACATACAATTTGTGTATTTTGATGCTAATGCCATCAACACTACCCCAACAAGTAGCACTTACTGCATTTACAAGTCAAGTCAGTGCTTGTGTCAGGGTAACGTGAATGACCATGTACAATTAACTCTACACTGTAGCCTTCATGTCGCTGTGGAGATGAATCTCACCCCCAAGACTACCCCAAAGAGAAGCACTTATGAATGTAAAAACCATGAGTGCCTCAATTTAAGGGAATCTGAAGGTGTTTAATAGAAAGCAATCTTCAGTTTGATGTAGAATGTCTTGCACAGCCGTCCCAACAAGTAGCACTTACTCAAATGAAGATACAAGTTAATGCTCCAGACTTCCCATCTTCCCATTCAAGAGTTTGCTTTCCTCAGGATCCTCTTCAGGTTGCCTCTGGTGAGCCATCTTAGGGAGGAATGTCCAATATAAGCACTGTATGCCATTTGAAATGGCCAAAGCCCCACCTTCTATTCAGTGTCTCAACGACTGTGGTAATGGCCAGTCTGGCAGTGTGTTCTCAATGTGTAGTCAATTTACATATAAGACATCAACAATCTGCAGACAAAATAACCACCAATAAATACATGTATGTGTATGAACTGGAAATTAATGAATTTACAAATGTAGAATGTATTTTGATGGTAACTGCACCAATACTAGCCCAACCAAAAGCACTTACTGGGATGAAACCAAAGTGAGTGTCTTGAGTCACGGTGATGATACAAGCTGAGGTATTCTATTGTACAAAGCAGAGTAGTGTAGCCACTACCACAGCACAGCTATGAAGCACTTTCTAGTCCTTGCAGACAGACTGTTGTTCTGGTGGAATAGAAACTGTATAGCAAAAATCATGTCTGAAATTAGAGAACAAGTTGGTGACAAAACAACCGCAAAGAGGAGCACTTATGAGCATGAAGAAGCATAAGTGGTTCCATTTGAAGTCATATTGGAGGAGTTCTAATCATAATTTACATTAGCAATGGCTGCTTTTGTCAAATACATTTTTCCCAAATGGAAAGACTTTGCTCAGGTCAGGGCAATATGAATGACTCTCTGAGACTGGAAGGTTAAAATATTTCTTCACTTAGACAATGCATCTGGATCAAGACATCAACACTACCCCAACAAGTAGCACTTACTGCATTTACAAGTCAAGTCAGTGCTTGTGTCAGGGTAACGTGAATGACCATGGAAATCTTCATAGTGACTTTTCTGTAGTTGTTCAGGCTAATCTCACAAGGAAGACTACCCCAAAGAGAAGCACTTATGAATGTAAAAACCATGAGTGCCTCAATTGAAGGGAATCTGAAGGTGTTTAATAGAAAGCAATCTTCAGTTTGATGTAGAATGTCTTGCACAGCCGTCCCAACAAGTAGCACTTACTCAAATGAAGATACAAGTTAATGCTCCAGTTGGGTCAGTGACACAGACTTCCAGTGAACAAAGATCTTCCCATTCAAGAGTTTGCTTTTTTCAGGATCCTCTATGAGAGACGCAACTGACAGTGAACACATGTTCTCTGATCAGTGCATAAACATGTTGTTGATTAATAATTCAAAAACATACAATTTGTGTATTTTGATGCTAATGCCATCAACACTACCCCAACAAGTAGCACTTACTGCATTTACAAGTCAAGTCAGTGCTTGTGTCAGGGTAACGTGAATGACCATGTACAATTAACTCTACACTGTAGCCTTCATGTCGCTGTGGAGATGAATCTCACCCCCAAGACTACCCCAAAGAGAAGCACTTATGAATGTAAAAACCATGAGTGCCTCAATTTAAGGGAATCTGAAGGTGTTTAATAGAAAGCAATCTTCAGTTTGATGTAGAATGTCTTGCACAGCCGTCCCAACAAGTAGCACTTACCCAAATGAAGATACAAGTTAATGCTCCAGACTTCCCATCATCTTCCCATTCAAGAGTTTGCTTTCCTCAGGATCCTCTTCATGAAAATGCAAACACTGTATGCCATGAAAAGAATGAATACATGTATATGTGTAGAACAATCTGCATAAATCACTGGATGAATTTACATAATTCACTTACTACAGTGTCTTGAGTCATGATCGATTACGCACTTTCTATGCGTTCACTTCAACTTATGAGTGAAGAAGCATAACTCTGTTAGCAAGCTAATCTGTATGTTGTGATGAACAAGTAGCACTTACTGCATTTACAAGTCAAGTCAGTGCTTGTGTCAGGCTGAATGACCATCACACTGCTACCAGCACTGTATGCCTCATCAGTGCACTTGCAGTAGCACTTTGAAGATACAAGTTAACTAGTAATCTGAGAGCATGTAAGAGAATTGCTGTTTAGGTCAAGTCACTGTCTTTGACCATGATAAAATCTTACAAGCCCTTTGCTGAAGATACAAGTTAATGCTCCAGATCAAAGATCCTCACATCTCTTCTACTGGTTAGCCATCCGAGGAATTCAATTACACTATCCATTTCATTCGATCCCTCTTCAGTCTGCTGTCATGACTGGCATGATTCTCAGTGTGTCAATATGCAGACTTATCAACAATGTATAATGTATGCTGCAATAGTGTAAATAGCATGTAATGTATCAATAAACTCCACTTATGGATGAAACCAAATGACAATTGTGTGATGCACTCATGTCTCTTAAGCAAGCATGTAGCCACTACCTGAGCAAACACTAGATGCAGACACTTGCTGTGTAATGAACACTAAAATCTTCTGAGAGACAGACGAAACTGTATAGCAAAAATCATGTCCATGCAAAGAGGAGCACTTATG
>JAVCWC010000024.1:0-125244 GCA_034769755.1 Odontamblyopus lacepedii
AAGAATGCTCTGTAAAATGCTGTAAAGCGCTTTGGGGACATGTGTCTGTGTAAAGCGCGATAGAAATAAACCTTACCTTAAATACAACACTAAATACAATCAATCAATTAAATATTGTCCCACTTTAACTGTATGCTGTAAACTGAACCAGGACTAATTTTATTTCTTTATTTGGATCCCCATTAGCTTCCCCCCATCATGTGGTTAAGCTAATCTTCCTGGGGTCCACAAAAATAAATAAAAAATGCAATTTAAAATACATTGAAAACTCAAGTCACATTGCCATGATGCCCATTGACCTGTACAAGCAATAATAGAGACAGTGGTTTAAAAACAATGATTATGAAAGGCATTGATCGCTCATATTATTGATTCTTTATATTTAAGTTTCCTTTTGAAAGAGCCGCCTCCTTTTCATTGATCTCATATTAGTAGAGAGTGAGTTCCATTTGCAGCTCCTCTGAAGAGTGACAGTTCTTTCTATGAAGTCACTTTGTGGGTTTGGGGCCAGATTACTTTACATGAGGTCACTTGGCGAAGTCGCGTGTGTGTGGCACAACCCACTGTATAAAAGTAAAGCTCCATTGTTAAAAAGCCGCTTCTTTTTCACTCACTACTTGATGCATGAACATCACCAAACTTATTTGCAAGTTTTTCTTCCACCATCAACCAAGACAGTCTCTATGCATCTCATGAACATTAGTGCGATAGAAATCAGTGAAGAATGACTCCAATCCAGACCTAAAACAGGACTAAAACAGAACTGAACCAGGACTAAAACCAGGGACTGAAACCAGGATTAAAGTCCAGGTCTAAACCAGATCTAAATCAGGACTAAAACCAGGACCGAACTGAACTCTCAACTTCATCTATCAGAAAACAACTTAAAAGCAGTGAAATGATCTGTCCATGCAGCAAGATCGCTTTTATTCCCTTTAAAATAAAATCCCACTCTAGACGCAGAATGAAGCAAGTCTGAAAAATAAATCTGGAAAACAAGATGAAGAACCTGAAGTGCTTTTTAAAATCTTGGCCAGACTGTAGAGATCACCTTTAAGTTAACAGGTTAAAGTCGTGGTTACTTGAGAATCAAACCTGTGACCATAGTTAATGAGTTAGAGTTACACCTGGTTTAGACCTGGTTTAGACCTGGTTTAGTCTTTGGTTTAGTTCTTGGTTTAGTCGTCCTGGTTTAGACCTGGTTTAGTCCTGTTTCTGGTCCTGTTTCTAGGACCTGGTTTAGACCTGGATTAGACTCTGGTTTAGTCCTGTTTCTTTAGTCCTGTTTTAGACTCCTGGTTTTAGTCCACACTTGACCTGGGACTCCAACAGTACCAGGAGGTAGATAGATCCAGGAAAAATAATGGTGAATCTGCTGCGCTTCTTAAGTGGGAGACAAACAGGGTATAGGTCACTTCAGCTAAAAAGCTGAAAGGAACCAATATCTATATAAATGAGGATTTCCTGGATCTTGTGCTTTCAGAAAAGAAAAGAACTGTTGCCCAAACGTAAAGCTGTCAGAGAAAGGGGAGAGAAAAGGCAATGCTAAAGGTATGATAAGCTGATTATTTCTGCCTAGAGTGCAGCAATCAAATGGACACTTAATTCACATATTCAAAAGTTCTGTGTATTTTTTTATTTTTTTGAAGAGATATTGTTGATTTTAGAACATAATATGTTTCAAACCTAAAACCAATAAAAGACCTGGTTTTGGCACATCTAAATATTTGCAGCAAGCAAAGCTGTGTTTAGCACTCCTCTCTTGTTTTCTGTATTTATTTATTTTTTTGTAATTCAAGTTTTTATTTTATTTTTACATTTTTTAACATATAACAGACAAGCAGCACATTACTCTGGGCCTAAAACTCGCCTGACATGTATTCTCTACATGTATTTCAATCAAAAACAGGTGCCCGAGGATTTCACTCCAAAATGTCCATGCTCTCATTCAACTGAGCCAATCATTTCTCATATGAAAGCACTTTCATCAAACTATCCATCTGTGAAAGTCTGGAGGAGCAGGATCCTTCCATACACTAAGAATCACTCACACAGTTATTACTCCCTACTCCTTTTAAAATCACACATACTCCCATTTTGATACTCCCGGCATCACTGATTTTTCCTAATGTAAACATGCTAATCTTGGCGCACTGGGTATCGCCCTGCACAATCCACCTTTCTGTATATTTTAGTACTTTCCCAAAAGGGATAGTTTCCCACATTCCCAAAGAGTGTGCATAAAAGTTCCCTTGAGCCAAGTGACATTTCCAGCTATTATCATTCCTCATGATTCCCATTCTTTTGAGCTTAGAGGTGGTATAATAAAATAGATGTATAAGTTTATACTTTGTAAAATTCCCTCTATCTTCCCTTATAACTTTGCCAGAATGTGAAAGTTTTTCACCCCATATTTCCTTTTCTATTTCAAAAACCAGGTCCTCTCAGCCAAATAACTCTTAGAATCTGGCTTACATGTCCTTCTTTTAAATCTATTAAACATTCACAAACAAAGATGCTCGTATGTGTTCCACACAGTACTTCACAAAAGTCCACCACTGGGTTTTTTTCCTCGAATACATTTTCCTTTGTTAATGCAGTCTCTAATTGCAAATATTTCCAAAAAGTTCCTTCTCTCTTTCCAAACCATATTTTTGGAATGATTCCTTCAAAGGACATAATTTTCTCTGGTCTTCGTAAAAATATCACAAATTGTATGGAATTCCTTTCAATCCATTCCTCCAATGAACTGTTCTTTTACTCTATCCTGTATTAGGTGAATTGTGCCACAAGGAGGCATAAGATTGTCTCTAAAGTGAGACTCCCCCACACTATTTGTGCACCTCACTGCATCAAACATGCTTTGGAGGCGGGAGTACCGGTTGTCAGTACAGATCCAAACTCCTTAGTATTGGTTCCTTGGGATAAAACATCAATCAGTGTGAAAGCGATTCACTAACTCCCCGCCTCAATCTTGAATCCAGTCCCAGATCCGTATCCTCCTTTCCCCAGTGTTTCACTTTCAACTCTCAGGTTATTTCAAACGCCATAGTCTTATAAAGTCTCATATTTGGAAGAGCCAACCCCACTTTCTCTTGAAGCCCACATTTTCTTTATAAGTTGTTGATTCTTGGTCTTTTTTTTTTGTCCCATAAAAATCTTTTTTCACCTTCTCAAATTGAACAAATATATGAACTGGTATTTTCACAGGTAAATATCATGGAAACATAATTGAACTGTGGGAGCAATTACTACTTTAATCACATTCATTTTTCCCATAGCGTATAAGTTTCAATTTCCCACTTCTCTAAATCTATTTTCATATTTTTGAGAGTGAGAGGTTCCATATTCAGTTGCATTATTTCTAGGTTAGGGTCTAAAAGTATACCTAAGGATTTACATGCCTGATGGCAACCTATCTAAAGTTAAATGCAGTGACATTGTCTAGAGTAACACGATGAAGAAAGTGGCAATGGCTTTCAGACTTATTCCCAATTCTTATCTTGTAGCCCGACATATTGGAATACGAAGTCAACACATCTAAGCAGAGCTGGTAATGAATGCACTGGATCAGTTAATACAGCCAAAATGTCATCTGCATAGAGAAACAACTTATGTTCTCTGCCACCCATTTTTACCCCTCTAATTCTTGAATTCATGCACGACACTTCTTAGGAGCCAATGGCTCCAGGAATATAGTGAAAAGCAACGATAAGCTACATCCCTGCCTCATTCCTCTCTCTGGGATAGAGGAACAAAATCTGATACTCAGCCCATTAGTCAGACTGTGGCCTCAGGATAGGAATATATGGTCTTCACTCCAGTTACAAAATGTTGGCCTCAACACCAAATTTATTGAGGACTCATCATAAAGAAAACCCCATTCTACTCCTTCTGTCGAATGCCTTCTCCGCAGATCCAGGAGAAGGGCAGCAACTGAATCATGACTATCCAGTTTTACTTTTGTGCATAATATGGAGAAGGCGTCTCATGTTGTCTCCAGAACATCTGTTCTTAATGAAGCCGACCTGGTCTCCAGCAGAATAATCGAAGGCAGTATTTTTCTAGGCCTTGAAGCTTGTATTTTAGTCAAAATTTTGCAATCTACTCCCAAAAGACTGGACGGGTGGATAATTTGCTGGGTCGGAGGTGTCTCTCTCCTTTTAGGGATTTAGGAACTGGGATTTAGGGAATTTAGGGAACTGGGATTTAGGGAATTGTCTGAACATTTCCCCATTGTGGGACAAATAAAGGATATCTTATCTCTTAACTCTGTAAGGACCCTGTATCATAGGCCTCCAAATAAACAACCTGTGTAAAATATCAACTCTAAATATCACACATACTTTTTTATTAGGGGTGGGTATTGCCAACAACCTTGTGGGATACGATACGATTCGCTGATACAGGTGGTCTCGACATCGATACGATTCATTCATACAGGGGTATCCCGATACATGGTCTTCAAGGCGATAATGCATCCCGATATTTTACATTACGTAACCTATAATTTAAAAAAAAAGACAGATGTTTCTCTCAAATGTTATTTTTATTTTGGTGCATCAGTTCCAGTGTAACAGAAGAAGCTGTAAGGCAGAAACTGCCCTTTGGATTCAACCTGTTAACAGCCGCACTCGGCACAAGGGTTCAAATATGTACCAGATGTTCAAACTGTAATAAGATGTCATGTATAATAAATAAACCATCTTCTGAAATTTAGGCAGGTTTTTCTTAAGATAAATAACTAAAAATTAAGCCAAACACATTTCCTCCATATGTCTCGTGTGCCTCCACCAGTGAGTGTAAAGGGAAAAAGGAGAGAGAGAGAGAGTCTCCATACACAAAGAGCGCATGGAGCCTATCACTACAGCACCTCTGCCCCACATGGGGCCCACCGCTGAAATCGCCTTTTTCATAGGCTACCTTCACTTCTATCACAATCACTTCCTGAAAGAACCAATGATCAGGAAGAGGTTTTTGCCGTGGAACTGTCCTCGGTCATAATACGCTAACTGGACGCACTCGCTTTGTTCCCCAAGTTGTAGCGCTGCGTGGCCCGTGCAGCCGGGACCCTGGAAGCCTGATACGCTGTTTTGTAGCTGGAAGCAGTGTGGAGAAACAAACATACCTCACACCGCTAACAGGGAGCTTGCCGCTTAGCTGCCATGCTAAGGACCAAAGAGCGCAGAGAGTAGTAGAGAGATGCGCCGCTTCATCCATTCAGACAAACTCGGACTTTCTGGATTATTTCTCCACATGGAATTATTTGGCGAAAAACAACTGGATATTCTTTTTTTCTGTGGACTGTTACGGACTAATTGAGCACAGCTATTTCCTGGACTGGACCCTGCTTTAGACCGAACAGAACCGGCTCAAAGGTAAGGAAAATGCCATTGAATATTTTCGAATTATAAGTTCTGGCTCTTGGGCTGTGTGGGCATAAAATGGAATGATATGGTGGTTTTACTGAGGAATTAAGCTACTTCAAACGATGTACAGCAGGTCAATAGTGGAAAAATAAGTACGGGTGAATATCTGGCTTGACTTTTTAATGTTAGTAAAATGTTACCGCGGGCGTATATGGTGTTAAGTGGTGTTAATGTAAACATGGCTTAACAAGGCTGTGTGCCGACATGCAGCTCCTCTGATGAAAGTGGTAACTTCAGATATGGCCTTTAACAAGCGCTGTAGTGCAGGAGAATGCCGCTCTGACTATACCACATGTGCAGGTGCAAGGATCACTTATCAGACGCAGTTTGCTGAAGCTTGATAAATAATGTTTGTTGCATGTCAAATATCGATACTCGACGCCTCCGCATCGATGACACACACGCAGTATCGGGCCAAGAGGCTCACGACGATGCATCCTCGCATCGACATTTTTTGAACACACCCCTACTTCTTTATAATATTCAATCGGAGTTTAAGCCATCCTATATGCCTGGTGACTTTGCATTTTTCATAGATGATATTGCTGCCCCTCATTTCTTTCTTCTTGTTATAGGTGCAATCCAACCCTCTCTTTTTGATCTGTAGTAAGTGTTGGCAAAGTCTCAGGCCTGGAGAAAACTTGTCAATGTCAGTTTCATTAATAATGCCTCCGATGATGTATATAAATCCTGATAAAACGATTTGAAAACCTCATTTATTCCTTTAGATGATGTTATTACTTGGTCATCCTTTTTTAGTCCCTGCTCTTTTAATTGTCTTGCCAATAATTTCCCCGCTTTTTCCCCTCCTTCATAAAATTTTGTCCTTAATTGAAATAAGGCATATTCAGCTCTCCTGTTATAAATATCATGAAGTTGATATTTCATTTTTACAGATCATCTGATATTTATCATTTGAAAATTGCTTTTGCCAAGTCTTTCTCCAATTTCACGCATTTCTTTCTCCCAACTTCTTTTCTTTGTCCAAGTTTTCCCTTTTAATCTTTGTGGGCCTGTGCAGTTATCTTGCCCCCTTAAATATGCTCTTTCTTGGATGCTTCCTACACCGAAGCAACTTTATCACGTTGAGTTCATATTAATGTGAAAAAATATTTTGAGATCTTCTGGAGATCTCCTCACTAAATGCTTCTAGTTTTGGCAAAGTAACAGTGTTAAAACCTCCAATGACCTCTTTGATTTCTGCACATTCAGATTCACCTGGCAGCTCCACTGAAGTGTGGTCACTTTGATCAATATTGTCCCAATTTCACAAACTCTATTACAGAATCTACTAAGGTTCTAGGTGTCAAAAAAAGATCTATCCTTGAATGTTTTGTGACAGTGAGAATAAAAAGTAAACTCTCTCTCACAAAGATGAACTAGTCTCCATATATCCACCATCCCCATGTCCTCTGCAAGTATATGAAGCATATGTACAGCCTCTGTCCCTGGTGAAGACCTCCCACTTTGACTTGCTCTTATCAATTATTCTGTCCATCACCTGGATTGAAATCTCCTTTCGCTAAAATCACTTGACCCTCCTTATTTCCGATTATACTATTAATTAAATGAAACAAATCTGGGTCCTTCTCTATTAGGGAGCATATTATATATTACACAGTACAATTCTAATTCCATTAATAAAGGCTTCTAAGCACAGATAATAATGTCTTCCCCATCATTGTATTCCTTCAATAAAAACAAAGCTCAGCTTTTATTTAAGTGAGGATCATTACACCATTTCTCTCTTACTTGAATAAGAGCTCTGCAGCCCTGTCCCTGCCCAGTCTCTGTTAAATGTCACAGTGCTCCTTCATCCCCGGCCACATGAGAGTCCTGGGTATGAACTCTATATCCGTGTTCTTTTGTTTTTAAATATGACAGGACCTTTCCTCCTCTTAACTGATCTCCACAGCCCTTTATGCTCCATGATGTTATTTTAATAAACCCTGACATCTAGCATTAAGTTAAGACATATTAATGTTTTAGCACCAAATAGAAATGTATAGGGCAATGTGAGAATGACAAATATACAAGACAATACACTTCTGCCCATATACCACTGCTGTCTGAACAACAACTCAAAATTAAACAAAACTAACACTTCCCCGCTTAATCCACGCCTAACAAACAAAACTCCCCCAAACGGCCGTATCTCTCCGCTGGTAAGCCTTGGGAACCACCCTGAATCTTTGGTTCAGGTTCCTTTAGTTTACTTCGGCCCGTGAGATCTGGCTCTAGATGAGTGACGGCCCTCTCCATGTAAGAGCCCTTTAACCCATCATAACTCAACCTTACAGTGTCTAGCAGATGCAGACACTTCTTTCCTCCCGCAGGGCATTAAGTTGAATGTAACAAAAATCTTCTCGCCGCCTTCCCGCCCAAATGTAGTTTCGACTCAAAACTACAAAATGTACCATCGGGTTTATTTGAAGTGTATGGCTACAAAGTTCTGATATTAAGGACGGGTTTCAGGAGCCTGCCTAATGTGCGCCTAATGTCTAATGTCCATTCCTCTCGGCTGCCCAACACTGACGCCCGCTTTTCTGTATTTATTAACGATTTACCTTTAAGTGTAAAAGAGGCCTCAATGACAATTTATGCCGATGACTCGACAGTTTACTGTGCAAGGTAGATTCATGTGATAAGATTACTAATCTGTTTTATCTAGAGATCTGGCTCTGCTGTATGAGTGGGTACGAGGAAACAAGCTTGTTCTTAACATTAATAAAACAAAAGGTATGATAATTTTTTCAATTCAATTCAATTTATTTTGTAGCGCCTAAATCGCAACAACAGTTTCAGCTAAAGGCCGCTCCAAGATTCTGATGAGTAAAACATACACAGACATGAGTTATATCAGAACAGGAACAAAACAACATTCATGTAAAGCAGCAAATGAAACATGGTCCAGTCATTCCCTGTCCTTAGACCCTCCTTCTCAGCAAGGAAAAACTCCAAAACCCAGGGTCCTGGGAAAAAGAAGAAACCTCAGGAGAATCCACAGTGAAGGAGAGATCCACTCCCATGGACGGACAGGCTATAGATGTCCAGGCCCGTGGGCCAGTTCAGTATGACACCACAGCTACCCAGGTGGGGAAGAGCCGGGCGAGGAGGAGGAGAAGAGGGGCGAGGAGGAGGAGCCGGGCGAGGAGGAGGAGCCAGGCGAGGGAGGAGGAGCTTCAGGAGCGGGAGGAGAGGAGCCAGGCGAAGAGGAGGAGCCAGGCGAGGAGGAGGAGAGAGGTCCAGCTGCCATCAGGCGCCTGAAAGAGTTCCACTCCACAGGAGTGGGACAGGGACAACATGTGAATAGCAATGAACAAACTACAGATGAGAGCATAGTGAGTGATGCTGATGAGAAAATAGGAGGAAACAGAGGACAGTGCTCAGGTTGCCACACTTCCCAGCTTGTTATCTCCTGCAGCAGGCTTATCTTAGTGACATCAACTAAGTAACCTGGTCATAAGCTATTCTGAAGAGGAAGGTTTTAAGCCTGGTCTTAAATAAAGAGACTGTGGAGCCTGTTTAACACCAACAGGGAGTTGATTCCATAACACAGGAGCTTGGTAACTGAAGGCTCTCCCCCCACTGTACTTTTTTAGACACTCTAGAACCACTAATAATCCTGCATTCTGAGAGCCCGAAGTGCTCTATTTGGCTGATAGGGGACAATGGCATCCTGGAAGATGAGTGGGGCCATATTGTTTAAGGCTTTGTATGTCAGGAGGAGAACTTGAATTTAATTTAAACTCGACAGGAAGCCAGTGAAGTGATTTTAACACAGGACTGATGTGATCATTGTCTTTTAGTTCCTGTTAGACTCTGGCCGCTGCATTTTGGACCAACTGGAAGCTTCTTAAAGTACCTTTAGTGCAGACGGTGAGCAGAGAATTACAGTAATCTAGTCTGGATGTAACAAATGCAGGGATAAGTTTTTTTCAGCATCATTTTTAGCAAAATTTTTCTGACTTTAGTTCTGTTTCGCAGGTGAAAATATGCAGTTTTACAAGCTTGGTTTATATGAGCTGTGAATGAGAGATTTTGGTCAAACATACGACCAAGGTTTTTTACAGTAGAGCTAGAGGCTTATACTCACATTAAAGTCAAGTGAGATTATCTGGTCTGACAGAGAATCTCTCTGACCTTTAGGACCGGCATAACAATGACCTCTGTTTTTTCAGGGTTTAAGAGCAGGTAATTCAGGGTCATCCAGGTTTTGATGTCCTTCACACAGGCACTGGAGCTTATCCATTTGGTCTGGATTTGGTTTCATTGATAAGTACAGCTGAGTGTCATCAGCAGAGCAGTGGGAAATTAATGCCATGTTTTCTGGATAATGTTACCTAATGGCAACATATACAGAGTAAACAGGATTGGACTAAGCACAGATCCTTGTGGAACACCACAAGCTACTTTAGAGCAGGGAGAGGTGCACTGGTTTACACTAACAAACTGGTACCTATCTGATAGATAGGATTTAAACCATTTGAGGGCGGTCCCTCTGACACCTATGTCACATTCTGACCTCTGCAGTAGAATGTTGTGATCAGTGGTGTCAAACGCTGCACTGAGGTCCAGTAGGACCAGGACTGAAGCCAGCCCGTTAGCAGCAGCTAGTAGCAAATCATTTGTCACTTTAAGCAGAGCAAGTTTCTGTGCTGTGGTGAGCTCTGGAAACCAGACTGAAATTTTTCATATAAATTATTGCCCTGCAGATGGTGACAGAGCTGTTTCACCACAACTGCTCCAGAATCTTTTGAGAGAAATGGAAGATTCGAGATAGGTCCAGTAGCTGGCTAGTTCATCAGGATTTAAGCTAGGTTTTTTCAAAAGCGGTTTAATTACAGCATATTTAAAGGACTGAGGAACAAAGCCATTTTCTAATGACATATTTATTATGTTATGGATGGAACCTATTATTAGGTGGAGCTTTTGAGGAGTTTGACTGAATAGGTCGAGCAAACAAGTTGATGGTTTGGACTACATGATGACTGAGGTAATCTCCGCCTCATCGACAGGAGTAAATTTGTCTAATTCTGTTAGAGGATTTATGTGGGATATTGGTGTTACTGACTGATTTGCTGAATTTGCTCGGGCTGATTTTTGGAGTGGCTTCGCTGATCTTGTCTCTAATGGTTATAATTTTGTAATCGAAGAATTCAAGAAAGTCACAACTGAACTTTGAGGGAGAAGAGACTCAGGGCAAAGTGTATGTAGTTTGTCAGCCTGGCTACAGTGCTGAACAGAAATCTGGGGTTGCTTTTGTTTACTTCTATTAGGTTTGAATAGCATCTGGTTTGTGCTTTTCACAGAGAGCTGCCTTATAAGAGAGCAGGCAGAGCTTCCATGCCTTCAGAGACTGTTTCTGAGCGAGCTGGCGCCAGAGCTTCTCATGCGCCTCACGGTTGTTTGAGTGATCACAGTTCTGGAGTAAAACCAAGGAGCCGGAGGTCTTGGTTTAATGCTTTTCTGTTTTAGCCGAGCTGCAACATCGAGAAAGCAGATTTTAGGTGAGCATTGTCCTGTCAACAAACTGATCCATGATAATTGGATTAAAGTTGTTCTCATTGTCTATGGCATATCATTTAATACTGGCTCCATTATTTCTTTTGAACTCGGCTACTGATTTTTCTGATATTGTTCTTTTCATTATAGTTTTCTCTGCAGAGCTGGATAGTCTTTTAGTAATAACGAATTGAAAGGTTATTAAAAATGGTCAGAGAGTAAAGGGTTTTGAGGAATTACAAGTAAATCATTAATCTTCAATACCATAAGTTAGTACTTAAGATCGAGAGTGTGATTGTGACAGTGAGTCGGCTTGTTCACACTCTGGGTAAAACTCGACTTGATCCAGGAGAGCACCAAAAGCACTGCTGAGGCTCACTGCTGTTATCAACATGAATGTTGAAATCTCCAACTATAGCAATCCTTTCCCATTCCAAACTAAACTTGAAATAAAGTCAGAAAACTCTGTCAGAAATCTCTAGCATAAGGACCAGGAGGTCGGTAGATTGTTATGAATATAACAGCTTTTGGTTTTTCCAGTTGGCGCATCGTAATAGATAGTGCGAGGCTTTCAAAGGAGCGGAATGTATAATTAGATTTGAGGCTGAGAATTAGGCTGGAGGAGAAATGACGGCCACACCGCCACCTCCATCTGTGCTCCTGGCACTTTGGAAAGTTCACGTGACTTGGAGGTGTAGATTCGTTTAGTCTAACATAATCATTTTCTCTGAAGCCATGTTTCAGTTAGAGCTAGAAGATCAATATTAAAGTCAGCCAATTAATTCATTTATTAAAAGAGATTTAGGAGGAGAGGGACCTGATGTTTAGCAGTCCACATTTTACACACTTATCATTCTGTTTATTTCCATATTACACATGTGCTTTATTTTTATTAAGTTATGAGATCTGGACGCCTTTCCTATCAGAGTTCAGTTGACTCTTTATTTGTGCTTTTATGCATTAGTTTTGTTTATTTGCTATGCATGTATTTATTTCTATTGAGTTAGGAGATCTGATGCCTTTCCTATCAGAGTTTAGGTGTGTTTTATTTGTGCTTTTTGTGCGTGGGACATACACAACTCCTCATTTCTGTCTGGGAGAATTGTTCATGCAGGGTGGCTCAGGAGGAGGCCCCTGTAATGTGGGGTCAGAGGAGGATGCCTCCCTGTACGTGGGGCCAGAGGAGGCTCCTGCACGGGCCAGAGGAGGCCCTGTACGTGGGGCACACACAGTCTCAGCCTGTTTGGAGCTGTTCTCGCTAACAGAGCAGTGCCTCACTAGTCTACTCTTGCCTCCTAAAGGCCACTGACACTCCCTGAGCGTATTCTGTGTGCTAGTCTTACCTGGATGGTCATCTAAGACTAACCATAATATTCTGGCGCTAGGAGGGAGGAGCCAGCCGCTGTGGGATGAATGTCAGTCACTACTACGTATAAGCCTGGGCTTCTCTCAAATGCCCTCCAGTTGTCTATGAAGACGACACCATTCTCATGGGGCACCAATTGACAACCACTGGTTGACAGCTGAAAAGCGTGCTGAACATTTCACAATTTGCATAATTTGGAAGGGGCCAGAGAAGTACACGGACTAAGACATCGACTTAGCCAAATCACAAACTGCCGCTATCTGCAACTTCACCACCTCTGACTGACCGCGCCGAGTATCGTTACTGCTAGAGCTGTATACCCATCCGGCGGTAACTGTTCTTACTTCTTTAAAAGCCTAAGATTCCTCTGATGTCGCCCCAGTCTGGCTCCAGGGTAACACCGTGTGTGGAAGCTGCAGGCAGTTCCACGCCCCTGACTATGGAGCCTCATGACTAGAGTGTCCCAAGGCCCAGCTCAAGGGGGAGAACCTGTTCTGGACTAAGCGCCTGCTCTCAGCCCTGTGTCCCTGGTCTCCGGGAGTCCTGCACTCAGCTATGTGTCCCTGATCTGCAGTCCTGGTCTTAGCCCTGCTTCCGGCGCTTTCTAAAATGTCACAAAACTGTCCTGGTCTGGTCCTCGGCTGCACGGGATGCGCCGGGGCTGCTCTCGCTTAGCTACGCTCAAGCCAATGCGGTCCGCGGTCCCTGCTACTGCCTGACTATAACCGGCTTGAGCGCCCAATGAGCGGATCCGGCTTCTAACTCTGTAACCTGGCCTCGCAGGACTGCCACTACGCCACGCTGACACTTTAAGCGCAACTATCCCTGTCACTATCAACAAGCCAGGGTTCTCACTCCACATGTTGCAACTAGAGCAGGAAAGAGGGGCGAGTTTTAGCCATGATGCTAGGCTAGGCTAGATCAGGCTGAAACTACAAGCTGAAACTACAGAGAGAGAGAGGCTTAGACCACGAATTACGGAGCGCTAGATGCTGAATAAACTTCGATGGTTTGACGAAGCTACTCAGGCACCAGTTTAGATGGGATTCGTGGATTAACAGATTCAGTAGAGAGATGCTAGTAAGAGGCTTTGCAAAACAGCTCGCAAACAGAATTCGCAAACAGAATTCACTCACCCGGAAGTGACGCCAACAAGACCCCAGGGGCAAAACAAAAGTTAGCACGTGAATCAGATTTAAATTTGTAAGCACTGATGGGGAAAAACATACAACAAGTATCAAAGCTAAACTGTTGGGTCTGGTCATTGACAGTAGCCTGTGCTGGACAGAACATCTCGCTATTACAAACAAATGTTGTCAATATGTTAAATGTGACACTTAGAAACAATTACCAAGTCTTTAACCTTCTGCTTCTTTGCCGTATTGTTCTGAAGTGTGGTCTCTTGCATCACAAACAGATTTAGCTCAACTACAAGTGGCCCAAACAAAAGCAGCAGGACTTCAGTTCAGTTAGAACCAGTAGAAATCAAATGTTTTCCCCTTTGACGTGGGCTCAATTTAAATCAAAGAACACAAGTTACACTGGGCACAATGAGAAATAATGTAATTGGACCTTCAAAATGCTGTTTTCATTTCATCAAATTGTTGACTGTGACTCAGTGCACGACCACAGCACTAGAAGAGCAACAAGTGACATAGAAAAGTCCATTTCCTGAATCGACTTTCATGACGTAAAACCGTTTGTACAGAGAGCTTACTTGACATGGAACATTATTCCTCAGAAAATTTGTGAGCTCAAAAACAAACTATTCTTCAAAAATAAAGTGAAGAGCCAAGTGTGTTAAACAGAATGTAATGTGATATGGGTGTGTTTGGATGACATTTTAAAACAATGTTTAGGTGCTGTAAATGAAATGTAAATCAACTGTTTTGTGAGATGTGATTTTTGATTTTAATGGACCCAGGAAGATCGAGCAGAATGCAGCTTTCAGCCAATGGGCTCCAGAGAAATAAACAAAAATAAACAAATAAATAGACCTTGGTTTAGACGTGGTTTAGACGTGGTTTAGACGTGGTTTAGACGTGGTTTAGACGTGGTTTAGTCCTGTTTTAGTCCTCCTGGTTCAGTCCTGGTTTAGACCTGGTTCAGGCCTGGTTCAGACCTGGTTCAGACCTGGTTTAGTCCTGGTTTAGACCTGGCTTAGTCCTGGTTTAGACCTGGTTCAGTCCTGGTTTAGACCTGGTTCAGTCCTGGTTTAGTCCTGGTTCAGTCCTGGTTTAGTCCTGGTTCAGTCCTGGTTTAGACCTGGTTCAGTCCTGGTTCAGTCCTGGTTTAGTCCTGGTTTAGTCCTGGTTTAGTCCTGGTTTAGTCCTGGTTCAGTCCTGGTTTAGACCTGGTTCAGTCCTGGTTCAGTCCTGGTTTAGACCTGGTTTAGTCCTGGTTCAGTCCTGGTTCAGTCCTGGTTTAGACCTGGTTCAGTCCTGGTTCAGTCCTGGTTTAGTCCTGGTTCAGTCCTGGTTTAGTCCTGGTTCAGTCCTGGTTCAGTCCTGGTTCAGTCCTGGTTTAGTCCTGGTTCAGTCCTGGTTTAGTCCTGGTTTAGTCCTGGTTTAGTCCTGGTTTAGTCCTGGTTCAGTCCTGGTTCAGTCCTGGTTTAGTCCTGGTTCAGTCCTGGTTTAGTCCTGGTTTAGTCCTGGTTTAGTCCTGGTTTAGTCCTGGTTCAGTCCTGGTTCAGTCCTGGTTTAGTCCTGGTTTAGTCCTGGTTTAGTCCTGGTTCAGTCCTGGTTCAGACCTGGTTCAGTCCTGGTTCAGTCCTGGTTCAGTCCTGGTTCAGTCCTGGTTTAGTCCTGGTTCAGTCCTGGTTTAGTCCTGGTTCAGTCCTGGTTCAGTCCTGGTTTAGACCTGGTTTAGTCCTGGTTCAGTCCTGGTTTAGTCCTGGTTCAGTCCTGGTTCAGTCCTGGTTTAGTCCTGGTTTAGTCCTGGTTCAGTCCTGGTTCAGTCCTGGTTTAGTCCTGGTTCAGTCCTGGTTTAGTCCTGGTTTAGTCCTGGTTTAGACCTGGTTCAGTCCTGGTTTAGACCTGGTTTAGTCCTGGTTTAGTCCTGGTTCAGTCCTGGTTCAGTCCTGGTTCAGTCCTGGTTTAGACCTGGTTCAGTCCTGGTTCAGTCCTGGTTCAGTCCTGGTTTAGTCCTGGTTCAGTCCTGGTTCAGTCCTGGTTTAGTCCTGGTTTAGTCCTGGTTTAGTCCTGGTTCAGTCCTGGTTTAGTCCTGGTTCAGTCCTGGTTCAGTCCTGGTTCAGTCCTGGTTCAGTCCTGGTTTAGTCCTGGTTCAGTCCTGGTTTAGACCTGGTTTAGTCCTGGTTTAGTCCTGGTTTAGACCTGGTTTAGTCCTGGTTTAGTCCTGGTTCAGTCCTGGTTCAGTCCTGGTTTAGTCCTGGTTCAGTCCTGGTTTAGTCCTGGTTTAGACCTGGTTCAGTCCTGGTTTAGTCCTGGTTTAGTCCTGGTTTAGTCCTGGTTCAGTCCTGGTTCAGTCCTGGTTTAGTCCTGGTTTAGTCCTGGTTTAGTCCTGGTTCAGTCCTGGTTCAGTCCTGGTTTAGTCCTGGTTCAGTCCTGGTTCAGTCCTGGTTTAGTCCTGGTTTAGTCCTGGTTTAGTCCTGGTTTAGTCCTGGTTCAGTCCTGGTTTAGTCCTGGTTCAGTCCTGGTTCAGTCCTGGTTCAGTCCTGGTTTAGTCCTGGTTTAGTCCTGGTTTAGTCCTGGTTTAGTCCTGGTTCAGTCCTGGTTCAGTCCTGGTTTAGTCCTGGTTTAGTCCTGGTTCAGTCCTGGTTTAGACCTGGTTCAGTCCTGGTTTAGTCCTGGTTTAGTCCTGGTTTAGTCCTGGTTTAGTCCTGGTTCAGTCCTGGTTCAGTCCTGGTTTAGTCCTGGTTCAGTCCTGGTTCAGTCCTGGTTTAGACCTGGTTCAGTCCTGGTTCAGTCCTGGTTCAGTCCTGGTTTAGTCCTGGTTTAGTCCTGGTTTAGTCCTGGTTCAGTCCTGGTTTAGACCTGGTTCAGTCCTGGTTCAGTCCTGGTTTAGTCCTGGTTTAGTCCTGGTTTAGTCCTGGTTTAGTCCTGGTTCAGTCCTGGTTCAGTCCTGGTTCAGTCCTGGTTTAGTCCTGGTTCAGTCCTGGTTTAGTCCTGGTTCAGTCCTGGTTTAGACCTGGTTCAGTCCTGGTTTAGTCCTGGTTCAGTCCTGGTTTAGTCCTGGTTCAGTCCTGGTTTAGTCCTGGTTCAGTCCTGGTTCAGTCCTGGTTTAGTCCTGGTTTAGTCCTGGTTTAGTCCTGGTTCAGTCCTGGTTCAGTCCTGGTTTAGTCCTGGTTTAGTCCTGGTTTAGTCCTGGTTTAGACCTGGTTTAGTCCTGGTTCAGTCCTGGTTCAGTCCTGGTTCAGTCCTGGTTTAGTCCTGGTTCAGTCCTGGTTTAGTCCTGGTTTAGTCCTGGTTCAGTCCTGGTTCAGTCCTGGTTTAGACCTGGTTTAGTCCTGGTTCAGTCCTGGTTCAGTCCTGGTTTAGTCCTGGTTTAGTCCTGGTTTAGTCCTGGTTCAGTCCTGGTTTAGTCCTGGTTCAGTCCTGGTTCAGTCCTGGTTTAGTCCTGGTTTAGTCCTGGTTCAGTCCTGGTTTAGTCCTGGTTCAGTCCTGGTTTAGTCCTGGTTTAGTCCTGGTTCAGTCCTGGTTCAGTCCTGGTTCAGTCCTGGTTCAGTCCTGGTTTAGTCCTGGTTCAGTCCTGGTTCAGTCCTGGTTTAGACCTGGTTCAGTCCTGGTTTAGTCCTGGTTCAGTCCTGGTTCAGTCCTGGTTTAGTCCTGGTTTAGTCCTGGTTCAGACCTGGTTTAGTCCTGACCAGTCCTGGTTCAGTCCTGGTTTAGTCCTGGTTCAGTCCTGGTTCAGTCCTGGTTTAGTCCTGGTTCAGTCCTGGTTTAGTCCTGGTTTAGTCCTGGTTTAGTCCTGGTTCAGTCCTGGTTTAGTCCTGGTTTAGTCCTGGTTTAGTCCTGGTTCAGTCCTGGTTCAGTCCTGGTTCAGTCCTGGTTCAGACCTGGTTCAGTCCTGGTTTAGTCCTGGTTCAGTCCTGGTTCAGTCCTGGTTCAGTCCTGGTTCAGTCCTGGTTTAGTCCTGGTTTAGTCCTGGTTTAGACCTGGTTCAGTCCTGGTTCAGTCCTGGTTTAGTCCTGGTTTAGTCCTGGTTCAGTCCTGGTTCAGTCCTGGTTCAGTCCTGGTTCAGTCCTGGTTTAGTCCTGGTTCAGTCCTGGTTTAGACCTGGTTCAGTCCTGGTTTAGTCCTGGTTTAGTCCTGGTTTAGTCCTGGTTTAGTCCTGGTTCAGTCCTGGTTCAGTCCTGGTTTAGTCCTGGTTCAGTCCTGGTTCAGTCCTGGTTTAGTCCTGGTTCAGTCCTGGTTTAGTCCTGGTTTAGTCCTGGTTCAGTCCTGGTTTAGTCCTGGTTTAGTCCTGGTTTAGTCCTGGTTCAGTCCTGGTTCAGTCCTGGTTTAGTCCTGGTTTAGTCCTGGTTCAGTCCTGGTTCAGTCCTGGTTCAGTCCTGGTTTAGTCCTGGTTCAGTCCTGGTTTAGACCTGGTTCAGTCCTGGTTTAGTCCTGGTTTAGTCCTGGTTTAGTCCTGGTTCAGTCCTGGTTTAGTCCTGGTTCAGTCCTGGTTTAGTCCTGGTTCAGTCCTGGTTCAGTCCTGGTTTAGTCCTGGTTTAGTCCTGGTTTAGACCTGGTTCAGTCCTGGTTTAGTCCTGGTTTAGTCCTGGTTTAGTCCTGGTTCAGTCCTGGTTTAGTCCTGGTTTAGTCCTGGTTTAGTCCTGGTTCAGTCCTGGTTCAGTCCTGGTTCAGTCCTGGTTCAGTCCAGTTTTAGTCCTGGTTTAGTCCTGTCTTAGTCCTGGTTCAGTCCTGGTTTAGTCCTGGTTCAGTCCTGGTTCAGTCCTGGTTCAGTCCTGGTTTAGTCCTGGTTTAGTCCTGGTTTAGTCCTGGTTTAGTCCTGGTTCAGTCCTGGTTTAGTCCTGGTTTAGTCCTGGTTCAGTCCTGGTTTAGTCCTGGTTTAGTCCTGGTTTAGTCCTGGTTCAGTCCTGGTTCAGTCCTGGTTTAGTCCTGGTTCAGTCCTGGTTTAGTCCTGGTTCAGTCCTGGTTTAGTCCTGGTTTAGTCCTGGTTCAGTCCTGGTTTAGTCCTGGTTCAGTCCTGGTTCAGTCCTGGTTTAGTCCTGGTTTAGTCCTGGTTCAGTCCTGGTTTAGTCCTGGTTCAGTCCTGGTTTAGACTTGGTTCAGTCCTGGTTTAGTCCTGGTTCAGTCCTGGTTTAGTCCTGGTTCAGTCCTGGTTTAGTCCTGGTTCAGTCCTGGTTCAGTCCTGGTTCAGTCCTGGTTTAGTCCTGGTTTAGTCCTGGTTCAGTCCTGGTTTAGACCTGGTTCAGTCCTGGTTCAGTCCTGGTTTAGTCCTGGTTTAGTCCTGGTTTAGTCCTGGTTTAGTCCTGGTTCAGTCCTGGTTTAGTCCTGGTTTAGTCCTGGTTCAGTCCTGGTTCAGTCCTGGTTTAGACCTGGTTCAGTCCTGGTTCAGTCCTGGTTCAGTCCTGGTTTAGTCCTGGTTCAGTCCTGGTTCAGTCCTGGTTTAGACCTGGTTCAGTCCTGGTTCAGTCCTGGTTCAGTCCTGGTTTAGTCCTGGTTCAGTCCTGGTTCAGTCCTGGATCACTCCTGGTTTAGTCCTGGTTCAGTCCTGGTCTAGTCCTTGTTCAGTCCTGGTTCAGTCCTGGTTTCAGTCCTGGTTTAGTCCTTGTTCAGTCCTGGTTTCAGTCCTGGTTCAGTCCTGGTTTAGTCCTGGTTCAGTCCTGGTTTAGTCCTGGTTCAGTCCTGGTTCAGTCCTGGTTCAGTCCTGGTTTAGTCCTGGTTCAGTCCTGGTTCAGTCCTGGTTTAGTCCTGGTTTAGTCCTGGTTTAGTCCTGGTTCAGTCCTGGTTTAGTCCTGGTTCAGTCCTGGTTTAGTCCTGGTTTAGTCCTGGTTTAGTCCTGGTTCAGTCCTGGTTCAGTCCTGGTTTAGTCCTGGTTCAGTCCTGGTTCAGTCCTGGTTTAGTCCTGGTTTAGTCCTGGTTCAGTCCTGGTTTAGTCCTGGTTCAGTCCTGGTTTAGTCCTGGTTCAGTCCTGGTTTAGTCCTGGTTCAGTCCTGGTTCAGTCCTGGTTTAGACCTGGTTCAGTCCTGGTTTAGTCCTGGTTTAGTCCTGGTTCAGTCCTGGTTTAGTCCTGGTTTAGTCCTGGTTCAGTCCTGGTTTAGTCCTGGTTTAGTCCTGGTTTAGTCCTGGTTCAGTCCTGGTTTAGTCCTGGTTCAGTCCTGGTTTAGTCCTGGTTCAGTCCTGGTTTAGACCTGGTTTAGTCCTGGTTCAGTCCTGGTTCAGTCCTGGTTTAGTCCTGGTTTAGTCCTGGTTCAGTCCTGGTTCAGTCCTGGTTTAGTCCTGGTTTAGTCCTGGTTTAGTCCTGGTTCAGTCCTGGTTTAGTCCTGGTTCAGTCCTGGTTTAGACCTGGTTCAGTCCTGGTTTAGTCCTGGTTTAGTCCTGGTTTAGTCCTGGTTCAGTCCTGGTTTAGACCTGGTTCAGTCCTGGTTCAGTCCTGGTTTAGTCCTGGTTCAGTCCTGGTTCAGTCCTGGTTTAGACCTGGTTCAGTCCTGGTTTAGTCCTGGTTCAGTCCTGGTTTAGTCCTGGTTCAGTCCTGGTTTAGTCCTGGTTCAGTCCTGGTTTAGTCCTGGTTTAGTCCTGGTTCAGTCCTGGTTCAGTCCTGGTTTAGTCCTGGTTCAGTCCTGGTTTAGACCTGGTTTAGTCCTGGTTCAGTCCTGGTTTAGTCCTGGTTTAGTCCTGGTTCAGTCCTGGTTTAGTCCTGGTTTAGTCCTGGTTCAGTCCTGGTTTAGACCTGGTTCAGTCCTGGTTTAGTCCTGGTTCAGTCCTGGTTCAGTCCTGGTTCAGTCCTGGTTCAGTCCTGGTTTAGTCCTGGTTCAGTCCTGGTTTAGTCCTGGTTCAGTCCTGGTTTAGTCCTGGTTCAGTCCTGGTTTAGTCCTGGTTTAGTCCTGGTTTAGTCCTGGTTTAGACCTGGTTCAGTCCTGGTTCAGTCCTGGTTCAGTCCTGGTTTAGTCCTGGTTCAGTCCTGGTTTAGTCCTGGTTCAGTCCTGGTTCAGTCCTGGTTTAGTCCTGGTTCAGTCCTGGTTTAGTCCTGGTTCAGTCCTGGTTCAGTCCTGGTTCAGTCCTGGTTTAGTCCTGGTTCAGTCCTGGTTTAGACCTGGTTTAGTCCTGGTTCAGTCCTGGTTCAGTCCTGGTTTAGTCCTGGTTCAGTCCTGGTTTAGACCTGGTTTAGTCCTGGTTCAGTCCTGGTTTAGTCCTGGTTCAGTCCTGGTTTAGTCCTGGTTCAGTCCTGGTTTAGTCCTGGTTCAGTCCTGGTTTAGACCTGGTTCAGTCCTGGTTTAGTCCTGGTTCAGTCCTGGTTCAGTCCTGGTTCAGTCCTGGTTTAGTCCTGGTTCAGTCCTGGTTTAGTCCTGGTTCAGTCCTGGTTTAGTCCTGGTTCAGTCCTGGTTTAGTCCTGGTTCAGTCCTGGTTCAGTCCTGGTTTAGTCCTGGTTCAGTCCTGGTTCAGTCCTGGTTTAGACCTGGTTCAGTCCTGGTTCAGTCCTGGTTTAGTCCTGGTTTAGTCCTGGTTCAGTCCTGGTTCAGTCCTGGTTCAGTCCTGGTTCAGTCCTGGTTTAGTCCTGGTTCAGTCCTGGTTTAGTCCTGGTTCAGTCCTGGTTTAGTCCTGGTTTAGTCCTGGTTCAGTCCTGGTTTAGTCCTGGTTCAGTCCTGGTTCAGACCTGGTTCAGTCCTGGTTTAGTCCTGGTTCAGTCCTGGTTTAGACCTGGTTCAGTCCTGGTTTAGTCCTGGTTCAGTCCTGGTTTAGTCCTGGTTCAGTCCTGGTTCAGTCCTGGTTTAGTCCTGGTTTAGTCCTGGTTTAGTCCTGGTTCAGTCCTGGTTCAGTCCTGGTTCAGTCCTGGTTCAGTCCTGGTTTAGTCCTGGTTCAGTCCTGGTTTAGTCCTGGTTCAGTCCTGGTTTAGACCTGGTTCAGTCCTGGTTTAGTCCTGGTTCAGTCCTGGTTCAGTCCTGGTTTAGTCCTGGTTTAGTCCTGGTTCAGTCCTGGTTCAGTCCTGGTTTAGTCCTGGTTTAGTCCTGGTTTAGTCCTGGTTCAGTCCTGGTTTAGTCCTGGTTCAGTCCTGGTTTAGTCCTGGTTTAGTCCTGGTTCAGTCCTGGTTTAGACCTGGTTCAGTCCTGGTTTAGTCCTGGTTCAGTCCTGGTTCAGTCCTGGTTTAGTCCTGGTTCAGTCCTGGTTCAGTCCTGGTTTAGACCTGGTTCAGTCCTGGTTTAGTCCTGGTTTAGTCCTGGTTTAGTCCTGGTTCAGTCCTGGTTCAGTCCTGGTTCAGTCCTGGTTTAGACCTGGTTCAGTCCTGGTTCAGTCCTGGTTTAGTCCTGGTTTAGTCCTGGTTTAGTCCTGGTTCAGTCCTGGTTCAGTCCTGGTTCAGTCCTGGTTTAGTCCTGGTTTAGTCCTGGTTCAGTCCTGGTTTAGTCCTGGTTCAGTCCTGGTTTAGTCCTGGTTCAGTCCTGGTTCAGTCCTGGTTCAGTCCTGGTTTAGTCCTGGTTCAGTCCTGGTTTAGTCCTGGTTCAGTCCTGGTTTAGACCTGGTTCAGTCCTGGTTTAGTCCTGGTTCAGTCCTGGTTCAGTCCTGGTTTAGTCCTGGTTCAGTCCTGGTTTAGTCCTGGTTCAGTCCTGGTTTAGTCCTGGTTCAGTCCTGGTTTAGTCCTGGTTCAGTCCTGGTTTAGTCCTGGTTTAGTCCTGGTTCAGTCCTGGTTTAGTCCTGGTTTAGTCCTGGTTCAGTCCTGGTTCAGTCCTGGTTTAGTCCTGGTTCAGTCCTGGTTTAGTCCTGGTTCAGTCCTGGTTCAGTCCTGGTTCAGTCCTGGTTCAGTCCTGGTTCAGTCCTGGTTTAGACCTGGTTTAGTCCTGGTTTAGTCCTGGTTCAGTCCTGGTTCAGTCCTGGTTTAGTCCTGGTTCAGTCCTGGTTCAGTCCTGGTTTAGTCCTGGTTCAGTCCTGGTTTAGTCCTGGTTCAGTCCTGGTTCAGTCCTGGTTCAGTCCTGGTTCAGTCCTGGTTCAGTCCTGGTTTAGTCCTGGTTTAGTCCTGGTTCAGTCCTGGTTCAGTCCTGGTTTAGTCCTGGTTTAGTCCTGGTTCAGTCCTGGTTCAGTCCTGGTTCAGTCCTGGTTTAGTCCTGGTTCAGTCCTGGTTTAGTCCTGGTTCAGTCCTGGTTTAGTCCTGGTTTAGTCCTGGTTTAGTCCTGGTTCAGTCCTGGTTTAGACCTGGTTTAGTCCTGGTTCAGTCCTGGTTCAGTCCTGGTTTAGTCCTGGTTCAGTCCTGGTTTAGTCCTGGTTTAGTCCTGGTTCAGTCCTGGTTTAGTCCTGGTTCAGTCCTGGTTCAGTCCTGGTTCAGTCCTGGTTCAGTCCTGGTTCAGTCCTGGTTTAGTCCTGGTTCAGTCCTGGTTTAGTCCTGGTTCAGTCCTGGTTTAGTCCTGGTTCAGTCCTGGTTTAGTCCTGGTTCAGTCCTGGTTTAGTCCTGGTTCAGTCCTGGTTCAGTCCTGGTTCAGTCCTGGTTTAGTCCTGGTTCAGTCCTGGTTCAGTCCTGGTTCAGTCCTGGTTCAGTCCTGGTTTAGTCCTGGTTTAGTCCTGGTTCAGTCCTGGTTCAGTCCTGGTTTAGACCTGGTTCAGTCCTGGTTCAGTCCTGGTTCAGTCCTGGTTTAGTCCTGGTTTAGTCCTGGTTCAGTCCTGGTTTAGTCCTGGTTCAGTCCTGGTTTAGTCCTGGTTCAGTCCTGGTTTAGACCTGGTTCAGTCCTGGTTTAGTCCTGGTTTAGTCCTGGTTTAGTCCTGGTTCAGTCCTGGTTTAGTCCTGGTTTAGTCCTGGTTCAGTCCTGGTTTAGTCCTGGTTCAGTCCTGGTTCAGTCCTGGTTTAGTCCTGGTTCAGTCCTGGTTTAGTCCTGGTTCAGTCCTGGTTTAGTCCTGGTTCAGTCCTGGTTTAGTCCTGGTTCAGTCCTGGTTTAGTCCTGGTTCAGTCCTGGTTCAGTCCTGGTTTAGTCCTGGTTCAGTCCTGGTTCAGTCCTGGTTCAGTCCTGGTTCAGTCCTGGTTTAGTCCTGGTTCAGTCCTGGTTTAGTCCTGGTTTAGTCCTGGTTCAGTCCTGGTTTAGTCCTGGTTTAGTCCTGGTTTAGTCCTGGTTCAGTCCTGGTTCAGTCCTGGTTTAGTCCTGGTTCAGTCCTGGTTCAGACCTGGTTCAGCCTTGGTTCAGTCCTGGTTTAGTCCTGGTTTAGTCCTGTTTCAGTCCTGGTTCAGTCCTGGTTCAGTCCTGGTTTAGTCCTGGTTCAGTCCTGGTTCAGTCCTGGTTCAGTCCTGGTTCAGTCCTGGTTTAGTCCTGGTTCAGTCCTGGTTCAGTCCTGGTTCAGTCCTTGTTTAGTCCTGGCTCAGTCCTGGTTCAGTCCTGGTTTAGACCTGGTTCAGTCCTGGTTTAGTCCTGGTTCAGTCCTGGTTCAGTCCTGGTTCAGTCCTGGTTTAGACCTGGTTCAGTCCTGGTTTAGTCCTGGTTCAGTCCTGGTTTAGTCCTGGTTCAGTCCTGGTTCAGTCCTGGTTTAGTCCTGGTTTAGTCCTGGTTCAGTCCTGGTTCAGTCCTGGTTTAGTCCTGGTTCAGTCCTGGTTTAGTCCTGGTTCAGTCCTGGTTTAGTCCTGGTTCAGTCCTGGTTTAGTCCTGGTTCAGTCCTGGTTTAGACCTGGTTCAGTCCTGGTTTAGTCCTGGTTCAGTCCTGGTTCAGTCCTGGTTTAGACCTGGTTTAGTCCTGGTTTAGTCCTGGTTCAGTCCTGGTTCAGTCCTGGTTCAGTCCTGGTTTAGTCCTGGTTCAGTCCTGGTTTAGACCTGGTTTAGTCCTGGTTCAGTCCTGGTTCAGTCCTGGTTTAGTCCTGGTTCAGTCCTGGTTTAGACCTGGTTCAGTCCTGGTTCAGTCCTGGTTTAGTCCTGGTTCAGTCCTGGTTCAGACCTGGTTCAGTCCTGGTTCAGTCCTGGTTCAGTCCTGGTTTAGACCTGGTTCAGTCCTGGTTTAGTCCTGGTTCAGTCCTGGTTCAGTCCTGGTTCAGTCCCGGTTCAGTCCTGGTTTGGACCTGGTTTAGTCCTGGTTCAGTCCTGGGTTTAGACTCTGGTCTAGTCCTGGTTTAGTCCCGGTTCAGTCCCGGTTCAGTCCTGGTTCAGTCCTGGTTTAGTCCTGGTTCAGTCCTGGTTCAGTCCTGGTTTAGACCTGGTTCAGTCCTGGTTTAGTCCTGGTTCAGTCCTGGTTCAGTCCTGGTTCAGTCCTGGTTCAGACCTGGTTCAGTCCTGGTTTAGTCCTGGTTTAGTCCTGGTTTAGTCCTGGTTCAGTCCTGGTTCAGTCCTGGTTTAGACCTGGTTCAGTCCTGGTTTAGTCCTGGTTCAGTCCTGGTTCAGTCCTGGTTTAGACCTGGTTCAGTCCTGGTTTAGTCCTGGTTCAGTCCTGGTTCAGTCCTGGTTCAGTCCTGGTTTAGTCCTGGTTCAGTCCTGGTTTAGACCTGGTTCAGTCCTGGTTTAGTCCTGGTTCAGTCCTGGTTCAGTCCTGGTTTAGACCTGGTTCAGTCCTGGTTTAGTCCTGGTTCAGTCCTGGTTCAGTCCTGGTTCAGTCCTGGTTTAGACCTGGTTCAGTCCTGGTTTAGACCTGGTTCAGTCCTGGTTCAGTCCTGGTTCAGTCCTGGTTTAGTCCTGGTTCAGTCCTGGTTTAGACCTGGTTTAGTCCTGGTTCAGTCCTGGTTTAGTCCTGGTTCAGTCCTGGTTTAGACCTGGTTCAGTCCTGGTTTAGTCCTGGTTCAGTCCTGGTTTAGTCCTGGTTCAGTCCTGGTTTAGTCCTGGTTCAGTCCTGGTTTAGTCCTGGTTCAGTCCTGGTTCAGTCCTGGTTCAGTCCTGGTTCAGTCCTGGTTTAGACCTGGTTCAGTCCTGGTTTAGTCCTGGTTCAGTCCTGGTTCAGTCCTGGTTTAGTCCTGGTTCAGTCCTGGTTCAGTCCTGGTTTAGACCTGGTTCAGTCCTGGTTCAGTCCTGGTTCAGTCCTGGTTTAGACCTGGTTCAGTCCTGGTTTAGTCCTGGTTTAGTCCTGGTTCAGTCCTGGTTTAGTCCTGGTTCAGTCCTGGTTCAGACCTGGTTCAGTCCTGGTTCAGTCCTGGTTCAGTCCTGGTTTAGACCTGGTTCAGTCCTGGTTTAGACCTGGTTCAGTCCTGGTTCAGTCCTGGTTCAGTCCTGGTTTAGTCCTGGTTCAGTCCTGGTTCAGTCCTGGTTTAGTCCTGGTTCAGTCCTGGTTTAGTCCTGGTTCAGTCCTGGTTCAGTCCTGGTTCAGTCCTGGTTCAGTCCTGGTTCAGTCCTGGTTCAGTCCTGGTTTAGACCTGGTTCAGTCCTGGTTCAGTCCTGGTTCAGTCCTGGTTTAGACCTGGTTCAGTCCTGGTTTAGTCCTGGTTCAGTCCTGGTTCAGTCCTGGTTTAGACCTGGTTCAGTCCTGGTTTAGTCCTGGTTCAGTCCTGGTTCAGTCCTGGTTCAGTCCTGGTTTAGACCTGGTTCAGTCCTGGTTTAGACCTGGTTTAGTCCTGGTTCAGTCCTGGTTCAGTCCTGGTTTAGTCCTGGTTCAGTCCTGGTTTAGACCTGGTTTAGTCCTGGTTCAGTCCTGGTTTAGTCCTGGTTCAGTCCTGGTTCAGACCTGGTTCAGTCCTGGTTCAGTCCTGGTTCAGTCCTGGTTTAGACCTGGTTCAGTCCTGGTTTAGTCCTGGTTCAGTCCTGGTTCAGTCCTGGTTCAGTCCTGGTTCAGTCCTGGTTCAGTCCTGGTTCAGTCCTGGTTCAGTCCTGGTTCAGTCCTGGTTTAGGTCTGGTTCAGTCCTGGTTTAGTCCTGGTTCAGTCCTGGTTCAGTCCTGGTTCAGTCCTGGTTCAGTCCTGGTTTAGACCTGGTTCAGTCCTGGTTCAGTCCTGGTTCAGTCCTGGTTTAGACCTGGTTCAGTCCTGGTTCAGTCCTGGTTCAGTCCTGGTTCAGTCCTGGTTTAGTCCTGGTTCAGTCCTGGTTTAGACCTGGTTCAGTCCTGGTTCAGACCTGGTTCAGTCCTGGTTTAGACCTGGTTCAGTCCTGGTTCAGACCTGGTTCAGTCCTGGTTCAGACCTGGTTCAGTCCTGGTTTAGACCTGGTTCAGTCCTGGTTCAGACCTGGTTCAGTCCTGGTTCAGACCTGGTTCAGTCCTGGTTTAGTCCTGGTTCAGTCCTGGTTTAGTCCTGGTTCAGTCCTGGTTTAGTCCTGGTTCAGTCCTGGTTTAGACCTGGTTCAGTCCTGGTTTAGTCCTGGTTCAGTCCTGGTTCAGTCCTGGTTTAGACCTGGTTCAGTCCTGGTTTAGTCCTGGTTCAGTCCTGGTTCAGTCCTGGTTTAGTCCTGGTTCAGTCCTGGTTCAGACCTGGTTTAGACCTGGTTCAGTCCTGGTTTAGTCCTGGTTTAGTCCTGGTTTAGACCTGGTTCAGTCCTGGTTCAGTCCTGGTTCAGTCCTGGTTTAGACCTGGTTCAGTCCTGGTTCAGTCCTGGTTCAGTCCTGGTTTAGACCTGGTTTAGTCCTGGTTCAGTCCTGGTTCAGACCTGGTTCAGTCCTGGTTTAGACCTGGTTTAGTCCTGGTTCAGTCCTGGTTTAGACCTGGTTCAGTCCTGGTTTAGACCTGGTTCAGTCCTGGTTCAGTCCTGGTTCAGTCCTGGTTTAGTCCTGGTTTAGTCCTGGTTCAGTCCTGGTTTAGACCTGGTTCAGTCCTGGTTTAGTCCTGGTTCAGTCCTGGTTCAGTCCTGGTTCAGTCCTGGTTTAGACCTGGTTCAGTCCTGGTTTAGACCTGGTTTAGTCCTGGTTTAGTCCTGGTTCAGTCCTGGTTCAGTCCTGGTTTAGACCTGGTTCAGTCCTGGTTTAGTCCTGGTTCAGTCCTGGTTCAGTCCTGGTTTAGACCTGGTTCAGTCCTGGTTTAGTCCTGGTTCAGTCCTGGTTCAGTCCTGGTTCAGTCCTGGTTTAGACCTGGTTCAGTCCTGGTTTAGACCTGGTTCAGTCCTGGTTTAGTCCTGGTTCAGTCCTGGTTCAGTCCTGGTTTAGACCTGGTTCAGTCCTGGTTTAGTCCTGGTTCAGTCCTGGTTCAGTCCTGGTTCAGTCCTGGTTTAGACCTGGTTCAGTCCTGGTTTAGACCTGGTTTAGTCCTGGTTCAGTCCTGGTTCAGTCCTGGTTTAGTCCTGGTTCAGTCCTGGTTTAGACCTGGTTTAGTCCTGGTTCAGTCCTGGTTTAGTCCTGGTTCAGTCCTGGTTCAGACCTGGTTCAGTCCTGGTTCAGTCCTGGTTCAGTCCTGGTTTAGACCTGGTTCAGTCCTGGTTTAGTCCTGGTTCAGTCCTGGTTCAGTCCTGGTTCAGCCCTGGTTCAGTCCTGGTTCAGTCCTGGTTCAGTCCTGGTTTAGGTCTGGTTCAGTCCTGGTTTAGTCCTGGTTCAGTCCTGGTTCAGTCCTGGTTTAGTCCTGGTTCAGTCCTGGTTCAGTCCTGATTTAGACCTGGTTCAGTCCTGGTTCAGTCCTGGTTCAGTCCTGGTTTAGACCTGGTTCAGTCCTGGTTTAGTCCTGGTTCAGTCCTGGTTCAGTCCTGGTTTAGACCTGGTTCAGTCCTGGTTTAGTCCTGGTTCAGTCCTGGTTCAGTCCTGGTTCAGTCCTGGTTTAGACCTGGTTCAGTCCTGGTTTAGACCTGGTTTAGTCCTGGTTCAGTCCTGGTTCAGTCCTGGTTTAGTCCTGGTTCAGTCCTGGTTTAGACCTGGTTTAGTCCTGGTTCAGTCCTGGTTTAGTCCTGGTTCAGTCCTGGTTCAGACCTGGTTCAGTCCTGGTTCAGTCCTGGTTCAGTCCTGGTTTAGACCTGGTTCAGTCCTGGTTTAGTCCTGGTTCAGTCCTGGTTCAGTCCTGGTTCAGCCCTGGTTCAGTCCTGGTTCAGTCCTGGTTCAGTCCTGGTTTAGGTCTGGTTCAGTCCTGGTTTAGTCCTGGTTCAGTCCTGGTTCAGTCCTGGTTCAGTCCTGGTTCAGTCCTGGTTCAGTCCTGGTTTAGACCTGGTTCAGTCCTGGTTCAGTCCTGGTTCAGTCCTGGTTTAGACCTGGTTCAGTCCTGGTTCAGTCCTGGTTCAGTCCTGGTTCAGTCCTGGTTTAGTCCTGGTTCAGTCCTGGTTTAGACCTGGTTCAGTCCTGGTTTAGACCTGGTTCAGTCCTGGTTTAGACCTGGTTCAGTCCTGGTTCAGACCTGGTTCAGTCCTGGTTTAGACCTGGTTCAGTCCTGGTTTAGACCTGGTTCAGTCCTGGTTCAGACCTGGTTCAGTCCTGGTTCAGACCTGGTTCAGTCCTGGTTTAGTCCTGGTTCAGTCCTGGTTTAGTCCTGGTTCAGTCCTGGTTCAGTCCTGGTTCAGTCCTGGTTTAGTCCTGGTTTAGACCTGGTTCAGTCCTGGTTCAGTCCTGGTTTAGTCCTGGTTCAGTCCTGGTTTAGTCCTGGTTCAGTCCTGGTTTAGACCTGGTTCAGTCCTGGTTTAGACCTGGTTCAGTCCTGGTTTAGACCTGGTTCAGTCCTGGTTTAGACCTGGTTCAGTCCTGGTTCAGACCTGGTTTAGTCCTGGTTTAGACCTGGTTCAGTCCTGGTTCAGTCCTGGTTCAGTCCTGGTTCAGACCTGGTTCAGACCTGGTCCAGTCCTGGTTCAGTCCTGGTTCAGTCCTGGTTCAGTCCTGGTTCAGACCTGGTTCAGTCCTGGTTCAGTCCTGGTTCAGTCCTGGTTCAGTCCTGGTTCAGTCCTGGTTTAGACCTGGTTCAGTCCTGGTTCAGTCCTGGTTCAGTCCTGGTTCAGTCCTGGTTCAGTCCTGGTTTAGTCCTGGTTCAGTCCTGGTTCAGTCCTGGTTCAGTCCTGGTTCAGTCCTGGTTCAGTCCTGGTTTAGACCTGGTTCAGTCCTGGTTTAGACCTGGTTCAGTCCTGGTTCAGTCCTGGTTCAGTCCTGGTTCAGTCCTGGTTCAGTCCTGGTTTAGACCTGGTTCAGTCCTGGTTCAGTCCTGGTTCAGTCCTGGTTCAGTCCTGGTTCAGTCCTGGTTCAGTCCTGGTTCAGTCCTGGTTTAGACCTGGTTCAGTCCTGGTTCAGTCCTGGTTTAGACCTGGTTCAGTCCTGGTTCAGTCCTGGTTCAGTCCTGGTTTAGACCTGGTTCAGTCCTGGTTCAGTCCTGGTTCAGTCCTGGTTCAGTCCTGGTTTAGACCTGGTTCAGTCCTGGTTCAGTCCTGGTTCAGTCCTGGTTCAGTCCTGGTTTAGACCTGGTTCAGTCCTGGTTCAGTCCTGGTTCAGTCCTGGTTCAGTCCTGGTTTAGACCTGGTTCAGTCCTGGTTCAGTCCTGGTTCAGTCCTGGTTCAGTCCTGGTTCAGTCCTGGTTCAGTCCTGGTTCAGTCCTGGTTTAGACCTGGTTCAGTCCTGGTTCAGTCCTGGTTCAGTCCTGGTTCAGTCCTGGTTTAGACCTGGTTCAGTCCTGGTTCAGTCCTGGTTCAGTCCTGGTTCAGTCCTGGTTTAGACCTGGTTCAGTCCTGGTTCAGTCCTGGTTCAGTCCTGGTTCAGTCCTGGTTTAGACCTGGTTCAGTCCTGGTTCAGTCCTGGTTCAGTCCTGGTTCAGTCCTGGTTCAGACCTGGTTCAGTCCTGGTTCAGTCCTGGTTCAGTCCTGGTTCAGTCCTGGTTCAGTCCTGGTTCAGTCCTGGTTCAGTCCTGGTTCAGTCCTGGTTCAGTCCTGGTTCAGTCCTGGTTCAGTCCTGGTTCAGTCCTGGTTCAGTCCTGGTCTCTGGTCCTGGTTCAGTCCTGGTTTAGTCCTGGTTCAGTCCTGGTTCAGTCCTGGTTCAGTCCTGGTTCAGTCCTGGTTTAGTCCTGGTTCAGTCCTGGTTCAGTCCTGGTTCAGTCCTGGTTCAGTCCTGGTTCAGTCCTGGTTCAGTCCTGGTTTAGTCCTGGTCTCTGGTCCTGGTTTAGTCCTGGTTTAGTCCTGGTTCAGTCCTGGTTCAGTCCTGGTTCAGTCCTGGTTTAGTCCTGGTCTCTGGTCCTGGTTTAGTCCTGGTTCAGTCCTGGTTTAGTCCTGGTTTAGTCCTGGTCTCTGGTCCTGGTTTAGTCCTGGTTCAGTCCTGGTTCAGTCCTGGTTCAGTCCTGGTTCAGTCCTGGTTCAGTCCTGGTTTAGTCCTGGTCTCTGGTCCTGGTTTAGTCCTGGTTTAGTCCTGGTTCAGTCCTGGTTCAGTCCTGGTTCAGTCCTGGTTCAGTCCTGGTTCAGTCCTGGTTTAGTCCTGGTCTCTGGTCCTGGTTTAGTCCTGGTTTAGTCCTGGTTCAGTCCTGGTTTAGTCCTGGTTCAGTCCTGGTTCAGTCCTGGTTTAGTCCTGGTCTCTGGTCCTGGTTTAGTCCTGGTTTAGTCCTGGTTCAGTCCTGGTTCAGTCCTGGTTCAGTCCTGGTTCAGTCCTGGTTTAGTCCTGGTTCATTCCTAGTTCAGTCCTGGTTTAGTCCTGGTTTAGTCCTGGTTCAGTCCTGGTTCAGTCCTGGTTTAGACCTGGTTCAGTCCTGGTTCAGTCCTGGTTCAGTCCTGGTTTAGTCCTGGTTCAGTCCTGGTTCAGTCCTGGTTTAGACCTGGTTTAGTCCTGGTTCAGTCCTGGTTTAGTCCTGGTTCAGTCCTGGTTCAGTCCTGGTTTAGTCCTGGTCTCTGGTCCTGGTTTAGTCCTGGTTTAGTCCTGGTTCAGTCCTGGTTCAGTCCTGGTTCAGTCCTGGTTCAGTCCTGGTTTAGTCCTGGTTCATTCCTAGTTCAGTCCTGGTTTAGTCCTGGTTTAGTCCTGGTTCAGTCCTGGTTCAGTCCTGGTTTAGACCTGGTTCAGTCCTGGTTTAGTCCTGGTTCAGTCCTGGTTCAGTCCTGGTTTAGACCTGGTTCATTCCTAGTTCAGTCCTGGTTTAGTCCTGGTTTAGTCCTGGTTTAGACCTGGTTCAGTCCTGGTTTAGACCTGGTTCAGTCCTGGTTCAGTCCTGGTTCAGTCCTGGTTCAGTCCTGGTTCAGTCCTGGTTCAGTCCTGGTTCAGTCCTGGTTTAGACCTGGTTCAGTCCTGGTTCAGTCCTGGTTCAGTCCTGGTTCAGTCCTGGTTCAGTCCTGGTTCAGTCCTATGCAGTGATATATTTAGTATCTGGAGTAAAGTCGGCAGAAGCACATTATTGTTTTGATGGTGTTGTAAAAGAGACTGGAGGCAGCAGCCGGAGCGTCTCAACCTCAGGTCTGCCAAACTACTGTTCGGCAAAGTCACCACAGACCTGTGGAGAGTCACACGGCAAAGAAAAGAACTGCAGCGATCGCTAAATGGGGACAAATTGCTTTACATTATGGCTTTAAAACGGCTTGAAATGCAAAATAAGACCATTTTAAACATGCAATTCAAGATCTGATTAATTGCAATTAACTATGGAATTTCTGATCTTAATAGAGGTTTGAACAAGAGCTCCTCCAGCGGGGCAAAATACGCCCGTACTTTGAATTATTGTATATAGAATTCTAGAATCGGAATTCCACAATCAGATCACAGCAACAGAACTTAAAGACACTCCAAAGCTTTAATGTGTCAAAGCTCAAAGAAGCAGAATGTGGGTTGTTCTCGCCAGCAGCAGAACATGTGAGAAGAGAGTTCAGATCTTTCATGAAGACAAAGCTTCAAAGACTTCAAAGCTTTGAAGTGTCCACAGACGGACGGACGGACAGCGCCACACCATAATACGTCCCGTCTTAGAACGGCCGTATAAAAATGAATCATTTAACAGCCCTAATTATTATTATTAGTAGTTAGAGGTTAAAAAGATGTTAAATATTTCAGAAACCTGAGAGTGACGATGACATCAGCACATTCTAGAACCAGCGCCTGGTTTTCACCTTCTACAATCTGATGATGTCACACACTCAGAGGCACATTTCCCCATTAAAGCACTGTACTTTGTCATGAAATACACTAAATGTAGGTGTAGGCTTGTATCCAAGGTGTGGGTGTAGGCTTGTATCAAAGGTGTAGGTGTAGGCTTGTATCAAAGGTGTGGGTGTAGGCTTGTATCAAAGGTGTAGGTGTAGGCTTGTATCAAAGGTGTAGGTGTAGGCTTGTATCCAAGGTGTGGGTGTAGGCTTGTATCCAAGGTGTGGGTGTAGGCTTGTATCAAAGGTGTAGGTGTAGGCTTGTATCCAAGGTGTAGGTGTAGGCTTGTATCCAAGGTGTAGGTGTAGGCTTGTATCAAAGGTGTAGGTGTAGGCTTGTATCCAAGGTGTAGGTGGAGGCTTGTATCCAAGGTGTAGGTGGAGGCTTGTATCCAAGGTGTGGGTGTAGGCTTGTATCAAAGGTGTAGGTGTAGGCTTGTATCCAAGGTGTGGGTGTAGGCTTGTATCCAAGGTGTAGGTGTAGGCTTGTATCCAAGGTGTAGGTGTAGGCCTGTATCCAAGGTGTAGGTGTAGGCTTGTATCCAAGGTGTAGGTGTAGGCTTGTATCCAAGGTGTAGGTGTAGGCTTGTATCCAAGGTGTAGGTGTAGGCTTGTATCAAAGGTGTAGGTGTAGGCTTGTATCCAAGGTGTAGGTGTAGGCTTGTATCCAAGGTGTAGGTGTAGGCTTGTATCAAAGGTGTAGGTGTAGGCTTGTATCAAAGGTGTAGGTGTAGGCTTGTATCCAAGGTGTAGGTGTAGGCTTGTATCCAAGGTGTAGGTGTAGGCTTGTATCAAAGGTGTAGGTGTAGGCTTGTATCCAAGGTGTAGGTGTAGGCTTGTATCAAAGGTGTAGGTGTAGGCTTGTATCAAAGGTGTAGGTGTAGGCTTGTATCCAAGGTGTAGGTGTAGGCTTGTATCAAAGGTGTAGGTGTAGGCTTGTATCAAAGGTGTAGGTGTAGGCTTGTATCCAAGGTGTAGGTGTAGGCTTGTATCAAAGGTGTAGGTGTAGGCTTGTATCAAAGGTGTAGGTGTAGGCTTGTATCCAAGGTGTAGGTGTAGGCTTGTATCAAAGGTGTAGGTGTAGGCTTGTATCAAAGGTGTAGGTGTAGGCTTGTATCCAAGGTGTAGGTGTAGGCTTGTATCCAAGGTGTAGGTGTAGGCTTGTATCAAAGGTGTAGGTGTAGGCTTGTATCAAAGGTGTAGGTGTAGGCTTGTATCCAAGGTGTAGGTGTAGGCTTGTATCAAAGGTGTAGGTGTAGGCTTGTATCAAAGGTGTAGGTGTAGGCTTGTATCCAAGGTGTAGGTGTAGGCTTGTATCAAGGGATTAGGTGTGTGCTGGTATCACAGGAGTAGGTGTAGGCTTGTATCAAAGGTGTAGGGTGTAGGCTTGTATCAAAGGTGTAGGTGTAGGCTTGTATCCAAGGTGTAGGTGTAGGCTTGTATCCAAGGTGTGGGTGTAGGCTTGTATCAAAGGTGTAGGTGTAGGCTTGTATCCAAGGTGTAGGTGTAGGCTTGTATCCAAGGTGTGGGTGTAGGCTTGTATCAAAGGTGTAGGTGTAGGCTTGTATCCAAGGTGTAGGTGTAGGCTTGTATCCAAGGTGTAGGTGTAGGCTTGTATCCAAGGTGTGGGTGTAGGCTTGTATCAAAGGTGTAGGTGTAGGCTTGTATCCAAGGTGTAGGTGTAGGCTTGTATCCAAGGTGTAGGTGATATAGAAATCTACCAGCACACATTTGGTGAGAAGATTTGACATAACCCTCCTGTGGGTTCACCACCTGCAGAGGGGTTCATGGGGGCTCAGGTGCTATGAGGATTGGGCAGCAAACTGCCCCCGCGACCCAGCCGGATTAAGTGGGAGAAGATGGACGGATGGAGAAGATGGATGGATGGATGGAGAAGATGGATGGATGGATGGAGAAGATGGACGGATGGAGAAGATGGACGGATGGAGAAGATGGACGGATGGAGAAGATGGATGGATGGAGAAGATGGATTTGATGGATGGATGAAGATGGATGGATGGATGGAGAAGATGGACGGATGGAGAAGATGGACGGATGGAGAAGATGGACGGATGGATGGATGGATGGAGAAGATGGACGGATGGATGGATGAAGATGGATGGATGGTTTCTTTACAAATCTTTAAAGTCATCTTTTTTATTGGTAACTGAGCCCATTCACTCGCGATAGTACAACAAAATCCTACATTTGAACTGTATTTATTTTAGCTGCTCCCATCTGTACTCCATTATTATTATTGGCCAATAGAATGTTGTGATGCCATGTGGTTGCCATGGTAACTTCCACTGAACAGGTCAAAGGCCAAAAGGCTTTGAAGTCTCTTTAAAGTCTCTTTAAAGTCTCTTTGAAGTCACCTTGAAGTCACAGGACACTTTGACCTCAGGGTTGGTGGGGCTGACTCCGAGTTCACAGAAAGTCAAACTCTTCGCCTTTGCTCACAACACTCATTAGAGTTATTATCTAAACACTTAGACTATTACAGGACCATGGACAAGGCTAAATCCGCTCCAGAGGAGCACTCTCTTCCTCGATGAGTCCATACCACACATCACCACTGATCAGGTCCGCCCTGGGTGGTCATCTTCTGGGATCAAGCCACACAACTCGCACAAACCAAGTCCAGAGAGGTCCTGGCAGAGATGTTCCTGACGGTGATCTCCACTCCTCTCCAAACTGATCCTGGATGGCTTCAGGAACATTGTGTTAGAGGGAGGCACACGAGAGCCCCTGCAGGTATCTGAGCAGGCAGTCGGAGAGGCAGTACAAGCAAGCCTCACTGGAGTGTTTTCATTCATTGCTGGATCCAGTCACCAGTCCATCAATACTCTCTGCTCGGGCTGATTGTAGAAGTGACGAGCAACGTAAACGCCTGGCCCTGTACCAGAGCCAAGTGCAGAACAAATGCCTGGTGCTCCCTGGACGAATCTACAGAGCCTGTTTACACCCCTGGAAAAGCCCATACAAGACCTGGTCAGGCATGCCAGAAAAATGCTGCGCCTTTGAAAAACAAGGTGAGTCAAGGATGTGGAGGCTGTTTTCCTACAAAACAGATGGCTACATCGCCTGAGCCCCAGGAGGAGGGACTCCAAGAGACCTGGGCAGCCCGATTATACTGCCAAGATCCTCCAGCCCTGCATCCAAGAGGCCACAGCAGAGGTGAGAGAGATCTTGCTGGCTGAGGGCTTGAGGCTGAGTGGAGCAGAGGAGAAGATCCTGATCGATGAGAGCCTCCAAACAGCCTCCTCCATTGTCAGCTCCATCACAGAGGACGGCTCCTTCTGCTTTACTCCACTGCCTCCACAGGAGTGGCTGAAAAGATCAAGGGTTACTTCACCAAGTGCTATGCAAAATCAGCACTCCTTGATGTACTGAGGGACCTCAGCACCAGCTCTGATGTGCATCGTGCAGTGTCCCCAGAGGAGGTGATGGAAAAGGCATCTCCTCTTCTTGTGGATCTGGTTCCTGGCGGTGGGAGACGTATATGAAAGTCTGCCCAGGTCCATCAGCCAGGATGTTTCACAGAGCTTAGTGAGACTCCTGACCGATGTCATCACAACCAACATGGCTGTAGTGAAAAGCCGGCCAACATTCAAAAGGCGCGCCCAGGTTAAAATTCAAGGCTTTCTGGACCAAATGTCTCGCTGGGTGCAGTCAGACACAGCTGTCCTTCCAGCAGGACCCGGTCCATAGAGCTCTGGGGGTATCCGCAGAATAATCCTCAGGATGTCCTGCCTTCCAAACAACACAAAACGCCGAGGCAACACCACCAGCTCACACACACCCAGGAGCCACTCGGATCTCCCCTTGACACCAGGGCCCAGAAGACCGGCAGTCCTGCCGCCCTTCACAGCCCACAGCCAGAGGACAGGCCTGAGCCCAGCAGACTGGGACAATACACGAAAGTGTAGGGTATCCTCTGTCTTCTGTGGTCCCTTTGGTGCCCTCAGATACAGACAGGATAGAGTCTGAAGCTCCAGTGCCGCCTCCAGATGTGCCCAGACACTCTTCCTCAAAGAGGCCAGACTTCCTGTTCAAACCGTGGGAGCAGCGACAACTGCAACGACTCTCGTGGATGTGCTGGTGTCCAAGATCTTCCTAGAAATCATTTGACCCTCCGTCAGTAGCTTTCTCCCAGGACCTGCTGGGCACAGCTGGAGGACCAGGTTTCGCAGTGGGACGTTGTGGTGAACTCCAGATAAGTACAAAGACGTGGGCCTCTGCCGTATAAAGACCTGTGCAAAGGTCGGAAGAAGCGGCAAATTAAATTCGCTGCCATCGCCCCAGAGAGGCTCTTCAGCGCAAAGGTCCTGGACGCCCGCCCAGCACCGCCTGACGGAGTTCCCCGAGGGAAACGCACTCCTGCTGAGCTTGGTGTGGAGCACCCTCAAGTGGCACTGACCTGGCTTAGACCTGTTTTAGACCTCACCAGTCCTGGTTCAGTCCTGGTTCAGTCCTGGTTTAGTCTCTGGTTTAGTCCTGGTTCAGTCCTGTTTTAGTCCTGGTTTAGTCCTGGTTTAGACCTGGTTCAGTCCTGGTTCAGTCCTGGTTCAGTCTCTGGTTTAGTCCTGGTTCAGTCCTTCTGTTTTAGTCCTGGTTTAGTCCTGGTTTAGACCTGGTTTAGTCCTGGTTTAGACTCCGGTTTAGCCTCTGGTTTAGACCTGGTTTAGTCCTGGTTTAGTCCTGGTTTAGTCCTGAGTTTAGACTCCGGTTTAGTCTCTGGTTTAGTCCTGGTTTATGCCTGGTTTAGCTCCTGGTTTAGACCTGGTTTAGTCCTGGTTTAGTCCTGGTTCAGACCTGGTTTAGTCCTGGTTTAGACCTGGTTTAGACTCTGGTTTAGTCCTGGTTTAGTCCTGGTTTAGTCTCTGGTTTAGTCCTGGTTTAGCCCTGGTTTAGTCCTGGTTTAGACCTGGTTTAGCCCCACCTTTAGTCCTGGTTTAGACCTGACCTGGTTCAGACCTGAGTTTAGACTCTGGTTTAGTCCTGGTTTAGACTCGGTTTAGTCTCTGGTTTAGCCTCCTGGTTTAGTCCTGATTTAGACCTGGTTTAGTCTCTCGGTTTAGTCTCTGGTTTTAGACTAGTTTTAGTCCTGGTTTAGTCCTGGTTTAGTCTCTGGTTTAGTCCTGGTTTAGTCTCTGGGTTTAGTCCTGGTTTAGACCTGGTTAGCCCCTGAGGTTTAGGACCCGGTTTATCCTTTCCTGGTTTAGTCCTGTTTTAGTCATGGTTCAGTCCTGTTTTAGTCCTGGTTTAGACTCTTGGTTTAGTCCTCGGCCTAGACCTGGTTTAGACTGCTTGCCTGGTTTAGTCCTGCCTTGTGTCCTGGTTTAGTCCTGTTTTAGTCTCAGGTTCAGTCCTGCTTTGAAGTCCAGGTTTAGTCCTGAGTTAGTCCTGGTTTGTGACCTGGTTTCAGTCCTGGTTTAGTCTCTGGTTTAGTCCTGGTTTAGTCTTTCAGTCCTTGCTTGGTCCGGCTTCAGGGACTCTGTTTAGACTCCGGTTTAGTCCTGGTTTAGTCCTGGTTTAGTCCTGGCTTAGACCTGAGTTTGACCTGGTTTAGTCCTGGCTTTAGACCTGAAGTAGACCTTTAGATTCCGGTTTAGTCCTGGTTTAGTCCCGGCTTGGTGCAGTCCTGAGTTTAGACTCCGGTTTAGACTCCTGGTTTAGACTTCTGGTTTAGGACTGGTTTAGACTCGGTTTAGTCCTCGGTTTAGTCTCGGTTTAGACCCTGGTTTAGCCCGGTTTAGTCCTGAGGTTTAGACCTGGTTTAGACTCCTGGTTTAGTCTCTGGTTTAGTCCTGGTTTAGTCCTGGTTTAGACTCCGGTTTAGACCTGGTTTGTCCTGAAGTTTAGTTCTGAGTTTAGTCCTGGTTTAGGACCTGGTTTGAGCCTCTGGTTTAGTCCCTAGATTCGGTTTAGATCTGGTTTAGTCCTGTTTAGACTCAGCTTTAGTCCTGAAAGAGTTTGGCGTACCCGCTTTAGCTTACCAGACCAAGTTAAAAGCAGGTCTAAACCAGGACTAAAGCAGGTCTAAACCAGGACCAAAGCAGGTCTAAAACCAGGACTAAAGCAGGACTGAACCAGGACTAAAGCAGGTCCAAACCAGGACTAAACCAGGACTAAAGCAGGTCAAAAGCAGGTCTAAACCAGGACTAAAGCAGGTCTAAACCAGGACTAAAGCAGGTCTAAACCAGGACTAAAGCAGGTCTAAACCAGGACTAAAGCAGGACTGAACCAGGACTAAAGCAGGTCTAAACCAGGACTAAAGCAGGTCTAAACCAGGACTAAAGCAGGACTAAACCAGGACTAAAGCAGGACTAAAGCAGGACTAAACCAGGACTAAAGCAGGTCTAAACCAGGACTAAAGCAGGTCTAAACCAGGACTAAAGCAGTGACTAAACCAGGACTAAAGCAGGCTCAAACCAGGCCTAAAGCAGGTCTAAACAATGACCAAAGCAGGTCTAAACCAGGACTAAAGCAGGTCTAAACCAGGACTAAAGCAGGACTAAACCAGGACTAAAGCAGGTCTAAACCAGGACTAAAGCAGGTCTAAACCAGGACTAAAGCAGGACTAAACCAGGACTAAAGCAGGTCTAAACCAGGACTAAAGCAGGTCTAAACCAGGACTAAAGCAGGACTAAACCAGGACTAAAGCAGGACTAAAACCAGGACTAAAGCAGGTCTAAACCAGGACTAAAGCAGGTCTAATCCAGGACTAAAGCAGGTCTAAACCAGGACTAAAGCAGGTCTAAACCAGGACTAAAGCAGGTCTAAACCAGGACTAAAGCAGGACTGAACCAGGACTAAAGCAGGTCTAAACCAGGACTAAAGCAGGACTAAAGCAGGTCTAAACCAGGACTAAAGCAGGTCTAAACCAGGACTAAAGCAGGTCTAAACCAGGACTAAAGCAGGACTAAACCAGGACTAAAGCAGGTCTAAACCAGGACTAAAGCAGGTCTAAACCAGGACTAAAGCAGGTCTAAACCAGGACTAAAGCAGGACTGAACCAGGACTAAAGCAGGTCTAAACCAGGACTAAACCAGGACTAAAGCAGGACTAAAGCAGGTCTAAACCAGGACTAAAGCAGGTCTAAACCAGGACTAAAGCAGGTCTAAACCAGGATCAAAGCAGGTCTAAAACCAGGACTAAAGCAGGACTGAACCAGGACTAAAGCAGGTCTAAACCAGGACTCAAGCAGGTCTAAACCAGGACTAAAGCAGGACTAAACCAGACTAAAGCAGGACTAAACCAGGACTAAAGCAGGTCTAAACCAGGACTAAAGCAGGTCTAAACCAGGACTAAAGCAGGACTAAACCAGGACTAAAGCAGGACTAAACCAGGACTAAACCAGGTCTAAACCAGGACTAAACCAGGTCTAAACCTGTACTAAAAGCAGGACTCTACAGGTAGACTAAAGCAGTACTAATCCAGGACTAAAGGATGTCTAAACCAGGACTAAAGCAGGTCTAAACCAGGACTAAAGCAGGTCTAAACCAGGACTAAAGCAGGACTAAACCAGGACTAAAGCAGGACTAAACCAGGACTAAAGCAGGACTAAACCAGGACTAAAGCAGGACTAAACCAGGACTAAAGCAGGACTAAAACCAGGACTAAAGCAGGACTAAACAAGGACTAAAGCAGGACTAAAACCAGGACTAAAGCAGGTCCAAAGCCAGGACTAAACCAGGTCTAAACCAGGATTAAAGCAGGTCTGAAGCCAGGATTAAAGCAGGTCTGAAGCCGGAACTAAACCAGGTCCAAAACCGGGACTAAACCAGGTCCAAAACCGGGACTAAACCAGGTCCAAAGCCAGGACTAAAGCAGGTCTGAAGCCGGAACTAAAGCAGGTCTAAACCAGGACTAAAGCAGGTCTAAACCAGGACTAAAGCAGGTCTAAACCAGGACTAAAGCAGGACTAAACCAGGCCTAAAGCAGGTCTAAACTAGGACTAAACCAGGTCTAAACCAGGACTAAAGCAGGTTCAAACCAGAGAATTAAAGCAGGAACAACCAGAGACTGGAAACCAGGACTAAAGCAGGTCCAAACCAGGACTTCTAAAGCAGGACTAAAGCAGGTCTAAACCAGGACTAAAGCAGGTCTAAAACCAGGACTAAAGCAGGTCTAAACTGAGACTAAAGCAGGTCTAAACCAGGACTAAAGCAGGTCTAAACCACAGGACTAAAGCAGGACTGAACCAGGACTAAAGCAGGTCTAAAACCAGACTAAAGCAGGTCTAAACCAGGACCAAAGCAGGACTAAACCAGGACTAAAGCAGGTCTAAACCAGGACTAAACCAGGTCTAAACCAGGACTAAAGCAGGTCTAAACCAGGACTAAAGCAGGTCTAAAACCAGGACTAAAAGCAGGACTGAACCAGGACTAAAGCAGGTCTAAACCAGGACTAAAGCAGGTCTAAACCATGACTAAAGCAGGTCTAAAACTGGACTAATGCATGTATAAACCAGGACTAAAGCAGGACTAAAACCAGGACTAAAGCAGGACTGAACCAGGACTAAAGCTATGTCTAAACCAGGACTAAAGCAGGACTAAACCAGGACTAAAGCAGGTCTAAACCAGGACTAAAGCATATTCAAACCAGGACTAAAGCAGGTCTAAACCAGGACTAAAGCAGGTCTAAACCAGGATCAAAGCAGGACTAAACCAGGACTCAAAGCAGGTCTAAACCAGGACTAAACCAGGACTAAAGCCAGGATCAAAGCAGGTCTAAACCAGGACTAAAGCTATGGGTCTAAACCAGGACTAAAGCAGGACTCAGCCATATCCAAACCAGGACTAAAGCAGGTCTAAAACCAGGACCAAAGCAGGTCTAAACCAGGACTAAAGCAGGTCTAAACCAGGACCAAAGCAGGTCCAAACCAGACCAAAGCAGGTCTAAAACCAGGACTAAAGCTATGGTCTAAACCAGGACCAAAGCTATGTCCAAACCAGGACTAAAGCAGGTCCAAACCAGGACTCAAAGCCATAGTCCAAACCAGTGACTAAAGCAGGACTAAACCAGGACTAAAGCAGGACTAAAACCAGACTAAAGCAGGTTCAAACCAGACTAGCAGCCCCAGGTGTTTGCCCAGGAGCCTCCCACCTCACAAACAACACACACTGACAACCCCACCAACCTCCCAGCATTTAGTGTTGTAGTTTAATTGATTGTTGTATTTAGTGTTGTAAATAAGCAACACTAAATACAACAATCAATTTATATGGCTGTGAATCCTATACAATCACTACAACAAGTTAAGGGAAGAAACTGGAGGCAAATCAAATGTGGTTTTTAAGCGAGATTATTAAAGATACCGTGGACAGAAAAGAAATCTAATCAAGAGGTGCTGGAAAATGGCAAAGAAAAAGAAAAATCTTTAATTAAAACGAGTAAGAAAAGACAGATGAAATTCATGGGCCATGTCTACCAGAAAAGGTGGATTGGAACATCTCAGCATGACAGTGAAAGATCGAGGGGAGAAGAAGGTATGAGGTCGAGCAGCGAGAAACCTGTGCAGACAGGGCAACTCCGGGCAACAGCAAAGGCACTAAGCAACAACCAATCTATGAATAATGCTCTCTAATGAAAGAGAGCAGGCCATGGAGCCGCCATGCTCACAATGCCTTGTTCCCAGACAAGATCACTCCATGATGATGATGATAGTTCTTCACATGCAAACTGCCTTGAATCCGCTTTTCTGTTGCATTTATTGTCTTGTGTAAACTCTGTTTATGGGGTAAGTGTGTAAATAAAATATGTATGCTAAATATCAATCACTATCAACTCAAAACATGTGCTGTAGGTGTGAAAGTTGTGTGAGTGTTGGTGTTGGTCGGAGGGACCGTTGGCACCGCTTTAGTAGTTGCGCAGTCATGGGCTTCTCCGCCAGGTCTGCCCTAGGGCAACTGTGGCTATAACAGCAGCACCACCACCGGGTCTGGAGGAATCGAAGAATGCTCTTGTAAAATGCTGTGCAGCGCTTTGGGGACATGTGTCTGTGCAAAGCCACGATAGAAATAAATCTTACCTTAAAATACAACACTAAATACAATCAATCAATTAAATATTGTCCCACTTTTAACTGTCTCAGCTGTAAACTGAACCATAGGACTCACCCTTTATTCTTTATTTGGGATCCCATGCTTAGCTTCTACCATGCCGTTGCTAATCTTCCTGGGGTCCACAAAAATAAATAAAAATGCAATTTAAAATTACATTGAAAACTCAAGTCACATTGCCACATGATGCCCATTGACCTGTACAATAATAGAGATTCAGTGGTTTAAAAAAACAATGATTATGAAAGGCATTGATCGTTCTATATTATTGATTCTTTATATTTAAGTTTCCTTTGAAAGAGTTGCTCCTTTCATTTGATCTCATATTAGTAGAGAGTGAGTTCTCAGGCTCGCAGCTCTTCGAAGAGGACAGTTCTTTTCATGAAGTCACTTCTGTGGTTTGGGGCCAGGCTTACTTTACATGAGGTCACTTGACTAGTCGCGTGTGTGGCACAACCCACTGTATAAAAAGCTGCCCATTGGGTTGTAAGCTGCTTCTTTCACTCACTACTTCGATGCATGAAATATCACCAAACTTATTTGCAGTTTTTCTTCCACTCATCAACCAAGATTAGTCTCTATGCATCTCATGAACATTAGTGCGTATAGGGAACAGTGAAGAAGAATGACTCAACCAGACGCTAAAACAGTGATCTATTCAAAACAGAACTGAACCAGGACTATTCAAACCAGGACTGAAATCCAGACTCAAACCAGGTCTAAAACTGTAGGGACTGCAAAGCAGGTCTAAACCAGGACTAAAGCTAGGTCCAAAACCAGTGACTCAAAAGCAGGTCTAAACCATGACTAAAGTTGAGGCTCTAAAACCAGGACTAAAGCAGGCTCTACAAACCAGGACTAAAGCAGTCCCAGGTGCTAGTTTGTCAGAGGTTCACCTCACAAACAAACACCTGACAACCCGACAAATCTCAATTGCATTTCCGCGTTAGATGACACTGATTGCCAGTATTTGCAGCGCTGTAAAATACAACACTTCAAATACAACAATCAATTTTGCGGCTGTGAATCCTGTCACTAACAGTTGCGAAACTGATAGTCTTGGCGATCGCCAGATACTGCGGACAGAAATGATTATAAATCTTATTCAAAACAGATATTGAAAATATCGACGAAATTCATTATGAAAGGTGATTGAAGATCCAGAGCAGGTCTTGTCGAACTGATATTATTATTTATGTCAGCGATTACGAGAAATCCGCATTGTGAAAAGTATTACGGCAACGTTATCAAAGCAGCGTTAAATCCACCAGGACTTCATGAAGTAATGACATTACCCGAACTGAAAGAACTAGGATGGGCACTGATATTCAAATTGGCGCCGTCAATGTTCGTCATCCAGGCACAAAGAAACCCATTGATGATGATGATGATATCTTCTTCACATACCCGTTGGAATCTGCTCTCTGTTGCATTTATTGTCTTGTAAATCCTGGATATTACTAAAGCAACGGGGATGCAGTAAATAAATATGATGTTAACACATCAATATCATAAGATGTGCTGTAGGTGTGATACAGTTAGTGTTGTGAGGGACCAATAGTGAACCATTGGCACGCTTCCAGCCGTCGCTTGTCTAACAAACCAGGGCTTGACTCCGTCAGTCCTGCCCTGGGGCCAAGACTGGACGAGACAGTTGCCAGGCTGCCAACCTAAAGCGGTGCCAGCGGTCCCTCCGACCAACACTCAACACTCACACAAAGCTTTCACACCTGGCGCATGTTTTGAGTTGATGGTGATTGATATTTAGCATCATATTTTATTTACACCTTTTATAAACAGAGTTTACAAGACAATAAATGCAACAAGAAACAGATTCAAGGCAGTTTGCATGTGAAGAACTATCATCATCATCATGAGGTGTCTTGTCTGGAACAGGCATTGACGGCCATGGCTCCATCTGTCTCTTTCATTCGAGGCATTATTCATGAATTGGTTGTTGGTTAGTGCCTTTGCTGTTGCCCAGTTGCCTGTCTGCACAGGTTTCTCGCTGTCGACCTCTACTTCAACTCCCCTCGAGCTGTCCTGTCATGCTGAGATGTTCCAATCCACCTTTTCTGTAGAACCACGGCCCATGAATTTCATCTGTCTTTTTCTTATCGTTTTAATTAAAGATTTTCTTTCTTTGCCATTTCCAGCACCTCTTGATTAGATTTCTTTTCTGTCATCACAGTATCTTTAATAATCTCCTTAAAAACCACATTTCGGTTGCCTCCACAGTTTCTTCCCTAACTTGTTGGTGATTGTATAGGATTCACAGCCATATAAATTGGATTGTTGTATTTAGTGTTGTATTTACAACACTAAATACAACAATCAATTAAATACTAACCACTTAAATGCTGGGGTTGGTGGGTTTGTTGTCCACGGAGTGTTTGTTTGTGAGGTGGGGCTCACAAACAAACACCTGGGGCTGCTTTAGTCCTGGTTTAGACCTGCTTTAGTCCTGGTTTAGACCTCCTTTAGTCCTGGTTTAGACCTGCTTTAGTCCTGGTTTAGACCTGCTTTAGTCCTGGTTTAGACCTGCTTTAGTCCTGGTTTAGACCTGGTTTAGTCCTGGTTCAGTCCTGGTTTTAGTCCTGGTTCAGTTCTGTTTTAGTCCTGTTTTAGGTCTGGTTGAGTCATTCTTCACTGTTCCTATCGCACTAATGTTCATGAGATGCATAAGAGACTGTCTTGGTTGATGGTGGAAGAAAAACTGCAAATAAGTTTGGTGATGTTCATGCATCAAGTAGTGAGTGAAAAAGAAGCAGCTTTTTTAACAATAGACTTTTATACAGTGGGTTGTGCCACACACACGCGACTCGCCAAGTGACCTCATGTAAAGTAACTGGCCCCAAACCCACAAGTGACTTCATGAAAAGAACTGTCCTCTTCAGAGGAGCTGCGAGCTGGAACTCACTCTCTACTAATATGAGATCAATGAAAAGGAGACGCTCTTTCAAAAGGAAACTTAAATATAAAGAATCAATAATATGAACGATCAATGCCTTTCATAATCATTGTTTTTTTAAACCACTGTCTCTATTATTGTACAGGTCAATGGGCATCATGGCAATGTGACTTGAGTTTTCAATGTATTTTAAATTGCATTTTTTATTTATTTTTTTGTGGACCCCAGGAAGATTAGCAACCACATGATGGAAGCTAATGGGGATCCAAATAAAGAATAAAGAATTAGTCCTGGTTCAGTTTACAGCAGACAGTTAAAGTGGGACAATATTTAATTGATTGATTGTATTTAGTGTTGTATTTAAGGTAAGGTTTATTTCTATCGCGCTTTACACAGACACATGTCCCCAAAGCGCTTTACACAGCATTTTACAGAGCATTCTTCATTCACTCCAGACCCGGTGGTGGTGCTACTGTTATAGCCACAGTTGCCCTGGGGCAGACTGACGGAGGCGCGGCTGCCAACCTAAGCGGTGCCAACGGTCCCTCCGACCAACACCAACACTCACACAACTTTCACACCTACAGCACATGTTTTGAGTTGATGGTGATTGATATTTAGCATCATATTTTATTTACACCTTTTATAAACAGAGTTTACAAGACAATAAATGCAACAAGAAACGGATTCAAGGCAGTTTGCATGTGAAGAACTATCATCATCATCATGAGGTGTCTTGTCTGGAACAGGCATTGACGGCCATGGCTCCATCTGTCTCTTTCATTCGAGGCATTATTCATGAATTGGTTGTTGCTTAGTGCCTTTGCTGTTGCCCAGTTGCCTGTCTGCACAGGTTTCTCGCTGTCGACCTCTACTTCTTCTCCCCTCGATCTTTCCTGTCATGCTGAGATGTTCCAATCCACCTTTTCTGTAGACACGGCCCATGAATTTCATCTGTCTTTTTCTTATCGTTTTAATTAAAGATTTTTCTTTCTTTGCCATTTCCAGCACCTCTTGATTAGATTTCTTTTCTGTCCACGGTATCTTTAATAATCTCCTTAAAAACCACATTTCGGTTGCCTCCAGTTTCTTCCTTAACTTGTTGGTGATTGTATAGGATTCACAGCCATATAAATTGATTGTTGTATTTAGTGTTGTATTTACAACACTAAATACAACAATCAATTAAATACAACACTAAATGCTGGGGTTGGAAGAAATCAGGTGTTTGTTTGTGAGGTGGGGCTCACAAACAAACACCTGGGGCTGCTTTAGTCCTGGTTTAGACCTGCTTTAGTCCTGGTTTAGTCCTGCTTTAGTCCTGGTTTAGACCTGCTTTAGTCCTGGTTTAGACCTGCTTTAGTCCTGGTTTAGACCTGCTTTAGTCCTGGTTTAGTCCTGCTTTAGTCCTGGTTTAGACCTGCTTTAGTCCTGGTTTAGACCTGCTTTAGTCCTGGTTTAGACCTGCTTTAGTCCTGGTTTAGACCTGCTTTAGTCCTGGTTTAGACCTGCTTTAGTCCTGGTTTAGACCTGCTTTAGTCCTGGTTTAGACCTGCTTTAGTCCTGGTTTAGACCTGCTTTAGTCCTGCTTTAGTCCTGGTTTAGTCCTGGTTTAGACCTGCTTTAGTCCTGGTTCAGTCCTGCTTTAGTCCTGGTTTAGACCTGCTTTAGTCCTGGTTTAGACCTGCTTTAGTCCTGGTTTAGACCTGCTTTAGTCCTGGTTTAGTCCTGCTTTAGTCCTGGTTTAGTCCTGCTTTAGTCCTGGTTTAGACCTGCTTTAGTCCTGGTTCAGTCCTGCTTTAGTCCTGGTTTAGTCCTGCTTTAGTCCTGGTTTAGACCTGCTTTAGTCCTGGTTCAGTCCTGCTTTAGTCCTGGTTTAGTCCTGCTTTAGTCCTGGTTTAGACCTGCTTTAGTCCTGGTTCAGTCCTGCTTTAGTCCTGGTTTAGACCTGCTTTAGTCCTGGTTTAGACCTGCTTTAGTCCTGGTTTAGACCTGGTTTAGACCTGGTTTAGACCTGCTTTAGTCCTGGTTTAGTCCTGCTTTAGTCCTGGTTTAGACCTGCTTTAGTCCTGGTTTAGACCTGCTTTAGTCCTGGTTCAGTCCTGCTTTAGTCCTGGTTTAGACCTGCTTTAGTCCTGGTTTAGACCTGCTTTAGTCCTGGTTTAGACCTGCTTTAGTCCTGGTTTAGACCTGCTTTAGTCCTGGTTTAGACCTGCTTTAGTCCTGCTTTAGTCCTGGTTTAGACCTGCTTTAGTCCTGGTTCAGTCCTGCTTTAGTCCTGGTTTAGACCTGCTTTAGTCCTGGTTTAGACCTGGTTTAGTCCTGGTTTAGACCTGCTTTAGTCCTGGTTCAGTCCTGCTTTAGTCCTGGTTTAGACCTGCTTTAGTCCTGGTTTAGACCTGCTTTAGTCCTGGTTTAGACCTGCTTTAGTCCTGGTTCAGTCCTGCTTTAGTCCTGGTTTAGACCTGCTTTAGTCCTGGTTTAGACCTGGTTTAGTCCTGGTTTAGACCTGCTTTAGTCCTGGTTTAGACCTGCTTTAGTCCTGGTTTAGACCTGCTTTAGTCCTGGATTAGACCTGCTTTAGTCCTGGTTTAGACCTGCTTTAGTCCTGGTTTAGTCCTGCTTTAGTCCTGGTTTAGTCCTGCTTTAGTCCTGGTTTAGTCCTGCTTTAGTCCTGCTTTAGTCCTGCTTTAGTCCTGGTTTAGACCTGCTTTAGTCCTGGTTTAGTCCTGCTTTAGTCCTGGTTTAGTCCTGCTTTAGTCCTGGTTTAGACCTGCTTTAGTCCTGGTTTAGACCTGCTTTAGTCCTGGTTTAGACCTGCTTTAGTCCTGGTTTAGTCCTGCTTTAGTCCTGCTTTAGTCCTGCTTTAGTCCTGGTTTAGACCTGCTTTAGTCCTGGTTTAGACCTGCTTTAGTCCTGGTTTAGTCCTGCTTTAGTCCTGGTTTAGTCCTGCTTTAGTCCTGGTTTAGACCTGCTTTAGTCCTGGTTTAGACCTGCTTTAGTCCTGGTTTAGTCCTGCTTTAGTCCTGGTTTAGTCCTGCTTTAGTCCTGGTTTAGACCTGCTTTAGTCCTGGTTTAGACCTGCTTTAGTCCTGGTTCAGTCCTGCTTTAGTCCTGGTTTAGACCTGCTTTAGTCCTGGTTTAGACCTGCTTTAGTCCTGGTTTAGACCTGCTTTAGTCCTGGTTTAGACCTGCTTTAGTCCTGCTTTAGTCCTGGTTTAGTCCTGGTTTAGACCTGCTTTAGTCCTGGTTCAGTCCTGCTTTAGTCCTGGTTTAGACCTGCTTGCTTTAGTCCTGGTTTAGACTCCAGCTTTAGTCCTGGTTTAGACCTGCTTTAGTCCTGGATTAGTCCTGCTTTAGTCCTGGTTTAGACCTGCTTTAGTCCTGGTTTAGACCTGCTTTAGTCCTGGTTTAGACCTGCTTTAGTCCTGCTTTAGTCCTGGTTTAGACCTGCTTTAGTCCTGGTTCAGTCCTGCTTTAGTCCTGGTTTAGACCTGCTTTAGTCCTGGTTTAGACCTGCTTTAGTCCTGGTGTAGACTCCGCTTTAGTCCTGGATTAGTCCTGCTTTAGTCCTGGTTTAGACCTGCTTTAGTCCTGGTTTAGTCCTGCTTTAGTCCTGGTTTAGTCCTGCTTTAGTCCTGGTTTAGACCTGCTTTAGTCCTGGTTTAGACCTGCTTTAGTCCTGGTTTAGTCCTGCTTTAGTCCTGGTTTAGACCTGCTTTAGTCCTGGTTTAGACCTGCTTTAGTCCTGGTTCAGTCCTGCTTTAGTCCTGGTTTAGACCTGCTTTAGTCCTGGTTTAGACCTGCTTTAGTCCTGGATTAGACCTGCTTTAGTCCTGGTTTAGACCTGCTTTAGTCCTGGTTTAGTCCTGCTTTAGTCCTGGTTTAGACCTGCTTTAGTCCTGGTTTAGACCTGCTTTAGTCCTGGTTTAGTCCTGCTTTAGTCCTGCTTTAGTCCTGGTTTAGACCTGCTTTAGTCCTGGTTTAGACCTGCTTTAGTCCTGGTTTAGACCTGCTTTAGTCCTGGTTCAGTCCTGCTTTAGTCCTGGTTTAGACCTGCTTTAGTCCTGGTTTAGACCTGCTTTTGTCCTGGTTTAGACCTGCTTTAGTCCTGGTTTAGACCCGCTTTAGTCCTGCTTTAGTCCTGGTTTAGTCCTGGTTTGGACCTGCTTTAGTCCTGGTTCAGTCCTGCTTTAGTCCTGTTTAGACTCCTGCTTTAGTCTCTGGTTTAGACCTGCTTTAGTCCTAGTTTAGACCTGCTTTAGTCCCGGTAAACTAAAGCAGGTACTAAACCAGGACCAAAGCAGGTCTAAACCAGGACTAAACCAGGTCTAAAACCAGGTCCAAACCAGGACTAAAACCAGGGCTAAACCAGGTCTAAACCAGGACTAAAACCAGGACTAAAACCAAGTCTAAACCAGGACTAAAACAAAGTCTAAACCAGGACTAAAACCAAGTCTAAACCAGGACTAAAACCAAGTCTAAACCAGGACTTAAACAGCACTAAAACCAGGGCTAAACCAGGACTAAACCAGGGCTAAACCAGGGCTAAACCAGGACTAAACCAGGTCTAAACCAGGTCTAAACCAGGTCTAAACCAGGACTAAACCAGGACTAAACCAGGACTAAACCAGGTATAAACCAGGTCTAAACCAGGTCTAAACCAGGACTAAACCAGGACTAAACCAGGACTAAACCAGGTCTAAACCCGGACTAAACCAAGACTAAACCAGGACTAAACCAGGACTAAACCAGGTCTAAACCAGGACTAAACCAGGACTAAACCAGGACTAACGCAGGACTGAACCTGGACTAAAACAGGACTGAACCAGGACTAAAACAGGACTAAACCAGGACTAAACCAGGTCTAAACCAGGGCTAAACCAGGTCTAAACCAGGACTAAACCAGGACTAAACCAGGTCTAAACCAGGACTAAAACAGGACTGAACCATGACTAAAACAGGACTAAACCAGGACTAAACCAGGTCTAAACCAGGGCTAAACCAGGTCTAAACCAGGACTAAACCAGGACTAAACCAGGACTAAACCAGGACTAAACCAAGACTAAACCAGGACTAAACCAGGTCTAAAACCAGGTCTAAAACCAGTAATAAACCAGGAATAAACCAGGTCTAAAACAGGACTAAAACCAGGTCAAAACCAGGAATAACCCAGGTCTAAACCAGGAAAAAACCAGGTCTAAAACCAGGTCTAAACCAGGTCTAAAACCAGGACTAAACCAGGGCTAAAACCAGGTCTAAACCAGGACTAAACCAGGGCTAAACCGGGACTAAACCAGGACTAAACCAGGACTAAACCAGACTAAACCAAGTCTAAACCAGGTCTAAACCAGGTCTAAACCAAGACTAAACCAGGGCTGAACCAGGACTAAACCAGGGCTAAACCAGGGCTAAACCAGGTCTAAACCAGGTCTAAACCAGGACTAAACCAGGACTAAACCAGGACTAAACCAGGACTAAACCAGGACTAAACCAGGTCTAAACCAGGGCTAAACCAGGTCTAAACCAGGACTAAACCAGGACTAAACCAGGACTAAACCAGGACTGAACCAGGACTGAAACAAGGACTAAAACAAGGACTAAAACCAGACTGAACCAGGACTGAACCAGGTCTAAACCAGGACTAAAACAGGACTAAAACAGGACTGAACCAGGTCTAAACTAGGACTGAACCAGGTCTGAACCAGGACTGAACCAGGTCTGAACCAGGACTGAACCAGGTCTAAACCAGGTCAGTGCTCGCAGAGGGTGCTCCACACCAAGCTCAGCAGGGTGCGCTTCCTCGAACTCCGTCAGGCGGTGCTGGACGGCGCCCAGGACCTTTGGGCGCTGAAGCCTCTCTGGGCGATGGTCGCGAATTTAATTTGCCGCTTCTTCCGACCTTTGCACAGGTCTTTATACACGGCAGAGGCCACGTCTTTGTACTTATCTGGGTTCACCACAACGTCCCACTGCGAAACCTGGTCCTCCAGCTGTGCCAGCAGGTCCTGGGAGAAAGCTACTGACGGAGGGTCAAATGATTTCTGGAAGATCTTGGACACCAGCACATCCACGAGGTCGTTGCAGTTGTCGCTGCTCCACGGTTTGAACAGGAAGTCTGGCCTCTTTGAGGAAGAGTGTCTGGGCACATCTGGAGGCGGCACTGGAGCTTCAGACTCTATCCTGTCTGTATCTGAGGGCACCAAAGGGACCACAGAAGACAGAGGATACCCTACACTCGTGTATTGTCCCAGTCTGCTGGGCTCAGGCCTGTCCTCTGGCTGTGGGCTGTGAAGGACGGCAGGACTGCCGGTCTTCTGGGCCCTGGTGTCAGGGGGGAGATCGAGTGGCTCCTGGGTGTGTGTGAGCTGGTGGTGTTGCCTCGGCGTTTGTGTTGTTTGGAGACGGACATCCTGAGGATTATTCTGCGGATACCCCCCAGAGCTCTATGGACCGGGTCCTGCTGGAAGGACAGCTGTGTCTGACTGCGCACCCAGCGAGACATTTGGTCCAGAAAGCCTTGAATTTTAACCTGGGCGCGCCTTTTGAATGTTGGCCGGCTTTTCACTACAGCCATGTTGGTTGTGATGACATCGGTCAGGGTCTCACTAAGCTCTGTGAAACATCCCTGGCTGATGGACCTGGGCAGACTTTCATATACGACTCCCACCGCAGGAACCAGATCCACAAGAAGAGGAGATGCCTTTTCCATCACCTCCTCTGGGGACACTGCACGATGCACATCAGAGCTGGTGCTGAGGTCCCTCAGTACATCAAGGAGTGCTGATTTTGCATAGCACTTGGTGAAGTAACCCTTGATCTTTTCAGCCACTCCTGTGAGACAGTGGGTAAAGCAGAAGGAGCCGTCCTCTGTGATGGAGCTGACAATGGAGGAGGCTGTTTGGAGGCTCTCATCGATCAGGATCTTCTCCTCTGCTCCACTCAGCCTCAAGCCCTCAGCCAGCAAGATCTCTCTCACCTCTGCTGTGGCCTCTTGGATGCAGGGGCTGGAGGATCTTGGCAGTATAATCGGGCTGCCAGGTCTCTTGGGGTCCTCCTCCTGGGGCTCAGGCGATGTAGCCATCTGTTTTGTAGGAAAACAGCCTCCACATCCTTGACTCACCTTGTTTTTCAAAGAGCGCAGCATTTTTCTGGCATGCCTGACCAGGTCTTGTATGGGCTTTTCCAGGGGGGTGTAAACAGGCTCTGTAGATTCGTCAGAGCACCAGGCATTTGTTCTGCACTTGGCTCTGGTACAGGACGGCGCACGCGTTGCTCGTCACTTCTACCAATCAGCCCCGAGCAGAGAGTATTGATGGACTGGTGACTGGATCCCAGCAATGAATGAAAACACTCCAGTGAGGCTTGCTTGTACTGCCTCTCCGACTGCCTGCTCAGATACCTGCAGGGGGCTCGTGTGCCTCCTCTAACACAATGTTCCTGAAGCCATCCAGGATCAGTTTGGAGAGGGTGGAGATCACCGCCAGGAACATCTCTGCCAGGACCTCTCTGGACTTGGTTTGTGCGAGTTGTGTAGCTTGATCCCAGAAGATGACTCACCAGGGGCCGGACCTGATCAGTGGTGATGTGTGGTATGGACTCATCGAGAAGAGAGTGCTCCTCTGGGCCGGATTTAGCCTTGTCCATGGTCCTGTAATAGTCTAAGTAAGTTTAGATAATAACTCTAATGAGTGTTGTGAGCAAGAGCTAAGAGTTTGACTTTCTGTGAACTCGAAGTCAGCCCCACTCAACCCTGAGGTCAAAGTGTCCTGTGACTTCAAGGTGACTTCTAAAGAGACTTTAAAGAGACTTTAAAGAGACTTCAAAGCCTTTTGGCCTTTGACCTGTTCCAGTGGAAGTTACCATGGCAAACTACATGGCATCACAACATTCTATTGGCCAATAATAATAATGGGTACAGATGGGAGCAGCTAAAATAAATACAGTTCAAATGTAGGATTTTGTTGTACTATCGCGAGTGAATGGGCTCAGTTACCAATAAAAAGATGACTTTAAAGATTTGTAAAGAAACCATCCATCCATCTTCATCCATCCATCCATCCATCTTCTCCATCCATCCATCCATCCGCCCATCTTCTCCATCCGGCCCATCTTCTCCATCCGTCCCATCTTCTCCATCCATCCATCCATCTTCATCCATCCATCCGTCCATCTTCTCCATCCATCCATCTTCTCCATCCGCCCATCTTCTCCATCCGTCCATCTTCTCCATCCGTCCCATCTTCTCCATCCATCCATCCATCTTCTCCATCCATCCATCCATCTTCTCCATCCGTCCATCTTCTCCCACTTAATCCGGGTTGTCAAAGGGGCAGTTTGCTGCCCAATCCTCATAGCACCTGAGCCCCCATGAACCCCTCTGCAGGTGGTGAACCCACAGGAGGGTGATGTCAAATCTTCTCACCAAATGTGTGCTGGTAGATTTCTATATCACCTACACCTTGGATACAAGCCTACACCCACACCTTGGATACAAGCCTACACTCTACACCTTGATACAAGCCTACACCTACACCTTGATATAAGCCTACACCCACACCTTGGATACAAGCCTACCCCTACACCTTGGATACAAGCCTACACCTACACCTTTGATACAAGCCTACACTCCACACCTTGGATACAAGCCTACACCTACACCTTGGATACAAGCCTACACCTACACCTTTGATACAAGCCTACACTCCACACCTTTGATACAAGCCTACACCTACACCTTTGATACAAGCCTACACCTACACCTTTGATACAAGCCTCACACCTACACCTTGGATACAAGCTTCACACTCTACACCTTTGATACAAGCCTACACTCTACACCTTTGATACAAGCCTACACCTACACCTTGGATACAAGCCTACACCTACACCTTGATACAAGCCTACACCTACACCTTTGATACAAGCTCTACACCTACACCTTGATACAAGCCTACACCTACACCTTGGATACAAGCCTACACCTACACCTTTGATACAAGCCTACACCTACACCTTTGATACAAGCCTACACTCCACACCTTGGATACAAGCCTACACTCTACACCTTTGATACAAGCCTACACCTACACCTTGGATACAAGCCTACACCTACACCTTGGATACAAGCCTACACCTACACCTTTGATACAAGCTTCACACCTACACCTTTGATACAAGCCTACACTCCACACCTTGGATACAAGCCTACACCTACACCTTTGATACAAGCCTTTACACCTACACCTTTGATACAAGCCTACACATCCTACACCTTGGATACAAGCCTACACCTACACCTTTGATACAAGCCTACACCTACACCTTGATACAAGCCTACACTCTACACCTTGGATACAAGCCTACACCTACACCTTTGATACAAGCCTCACACCTACACCTTTGATACTCACACTACACCTGGATACAAGCCTACACCTACACCTTGGATACAAGCCTACACCTACACCTCTTGATACAAGCCTCACACTCTACACCTTGGATACAAGCCTACACCTACACCTTGGATACAAGCCTACACCTACACCTTGGATACAAGCCTACACCTACACCTTGGATACAGGCCTACACTCTACACCTTGGATACAAGCCTCACACTCTACACCTTGATACAAGCCTACACTCCACACCTTGGATACAAGCCTACACCTACACCTTTGATACAAGCCTACACTCCACACCTTGGATACAAGCCTCCACCTACACCTTGGATACAAGCCTCCACCTACACCTTGGATACAAGCCTACACCTACACCTTTGATACAAGCCTCACACTCTACACCTTGGATACAAGCCTACACCTACACCTTGGATACAAGCCTACACTCTACACCTTTGATACAAGCCTACACTCCACACCTTGGATACAAGCCTACACTCCACACCTTGGATACAAGCCTACACCTACACCTTTGATACAAGCCTACACCTACACCTTGATACAAGCCTACACCACACCTTGATACAAGCCTACACCTACACCTTTGATACAAGCCTACACCCACACCTTGGATACAAGCCTACACCTACATTTAGTGTATTTCATGACAAAGTACAGTGCTTTAATGGGGAAATGTGCCTCTGGTCTCCAGGTGAGTGTGTGACATCATCAGATTGTAGAAGGTGAAAACCAGGCGCTGGTTCTAGAATGTGCTGATGTCATCGTCACTCTCAGGTTTCTGAAATATTTAACATCTTTTTAACCTCTAACTACTAATAATAATAATTAGGGCTGTTAAATGATTCATTTTTATACGGCCGTTCTAAGATCGGGACGTATTATGGTGTGGCGCTGTCCGTCCGTCTGCTCAGGACACTTCAAAGCTTTGAAGTCTTTGAAGCTTTGTCTTCATGAAAGATCTGAACTCTCTTCACATGTTCTGCTGCTGAAAGCGAGAACAACCCACATTCTGCTTCTTTGAGCTTTGACACATTAAAGCTTTGGAGTGTCTTTAAGTTCTGTTGCTGTGATCTGATTGTGGAATTCGATTCTAGAATCTCTATATACACAATTCAAAGCACGGGCGTATTTTGCCCCGCTGGAGGAGCTCTTGTTCAAACCTCTATTAAGATCAGAAATTCCATAGTTAATTGCAATTAATCAGATCTTGAAATTGCATGTTTAAAATGGTCTTATTTGCATTTCAAGCCGCTTTTAAAGCCATAATGTAAAGCAATTTGTCCCCATTTAGCGATCGCTGCAGTTCTTTTCTTTGCGGTGACTCTCCACAGGTCTGTGGTGACTTTGCCGTTTAACAGTAGTTTGGCAGACCTGAGGTTGAGACGCCTCCGGCTGCTGCCTCCAGTCTCTTTACAACACCATCAAAACAATAATGTGCTTCTGGCCGACTTTACTCCAGATACCAAATATATCACTGCATAGGACTGAACCAGGACTGAACCAGGACTGAACCAGGACTGAACCAGGTCTAAAACCAGGACTGAACCAGGACTGAACCAGGACTGAACCAGACTGAACCAGGACTAAACCAGGACTGAAACCAGGACTGAACCAGGACTAAACCAGGACTGAACCAGGACTGAACCAGGACTAAACCAGGACTGAACCAGGACTGAACCAGGACTGAACCAGGTCTAAACCAGGACTGAACCAGGACTGAAACCAGGACTGAACCAGACTGAAACCAGACTAAAACCAGGACTGAACCAGGACTGAACCAGGTTCAAACCAGGACTCAACCAGGACTGAACCAGGACTGAACCAGGACTGAACCAGGACTTAACCAGGACTGAACCAGGTCTTTTCCAGGCCTGAACCAGGACTAAAACAGGACTGAACCAGGACTGAACCAGGACTGAACTAAGACTAAAACAGGACTGAACCAGGACTGAACCAGGACTGAACCAGGACTGAACCAGGACTAAACCAGGACTAAACCAGGACTGAACCAGGACTGAACCAGGACTGAACCAGGACTAAACCAGGACTGAACCAGGACTGAACCAGGACTAAACCAGGACTGAACCAGGACTGAACCAGGACTGAACCAGGTCTAAAACAGGACTGAACCAGGACTGAACCAGGACTAAACCAGGACTGAACCAGGACTAAACCAGGACTGAACCAGGACTGAACCAGGACTAAACCAGGACTGAACCAGGACTGAACCAGGACTAAACCAGGACTGAACCAGGACTGAACCAGGACTGAAACCGGACGTGAACCAGGACTGAACCAGGGCTGAACCAGGACTGAACCAGGACTAAACCAGGACTGAGCCAGGACTGAGCCAGGACTGAGCCAGGACTGAGCCAGGACTGAAACCAGGACTGAAACCAGGACTGAACCAGGGCTGAACCAGGGCTGAACCAGGACTGAACCAGGACTGAACCAGGACTGAACCTGAACCAGGATTAAAACCAGGACTAAACCAGGACTGAACCAGGACTAAACCAGGACTGAACCAGGACTGAACCAGGACTGAACCAGGACTAAACCAGGACTGAACCAGGACTAAACCAGGACTGAACCAGGACTGAACCAGGACTAAACCAGGACTGAACCAGGACTAAACCAGGACTGAACCAGGACTAAACCAGGACTAAACCAGGACTGAACCAGGACTGAACCAGGACTGAACCAGGACTAAACCAGGACTAAACCAGGACTGAACCAGGACTAAAACCAGGACTGAACCAGGACTGAACCAGGACTGAACCAGGACTGAACCAGGACTGAACCAGGACTAAACCAGGACTGAACCAGACTAAACCAGGACTGAAACCAGGACTGAACCAGGACTGAACCAGGACTAAACCAGGACTGAAACCAGGACTGAACCAGGACTGAACCAGACTAAAACCAGGACTTAACGAGGACTGAACCAGGACTAAACCAGGACTGAACCAGGACTGAACCAGGACTGAACCAGGACTAAACCATCACTGAACCAGGACAAAACCAGGACTGAACCAGGTCTAAACCAGGACTGAACCAGGACTGAACCAGGACTAAACCAGGACTGAACCAGGTCTAAACCAGGACTGAACCAGGACTGAACCAGGACTGAACCAGGACTAAACCAGGACTGAACCAGGACTGAACCAGGACTGAACCAGGACTGAACCAGGACTGAACCAGGACTAAACCAGGACTGAACCAGGACTGAACCAGGACTGAACCAGGACTAAACCAGGACTGAACCAGGACTGAACCAGGACTGAACCAGGACTGAACCAGGACTGAACCAGGACTGAACCAGGACTGAACCAGGACTGAACCAGGACTAAACCAGGACTGAACCAGGTCTAAACCAGGACTGAACCAGGACTGAACCAGGACTGAACCAGGTCTAAAACCAGGACTGAACCAGGACTAAACCAGGACTGAACCAGGACTAAACCAGGTCTAAACCAGGACTGAACCAGGACTAAACCAGGACTGAACCAGGACTGAACCAGGACTAAACCAGGTCTAAACCAGGACTGAACCAGGTCTAAACCAGGACTGAACCAGGACTGAACCAGGACTGAACCAGGACTAAACCAGGACTGAACCAGGTCTAAACCAGGACTGAACCAGGACTGAACCAGGACTAAACCAGGACTGAACCAGGACTGAACCAGGACTGAACCAGGTCTAAACCAGGACTGAACCAGGTCTAAACCAGGACTGAACCAGGACTGAACCAGGACTGAACCAGGTCTAAACCAGGACTGAACCAGGTCTAAACCAGGACTGAACCAGGACTAAACCAGGACTGAACCAAGTCTAAACCAGGTCTAAACCAGGTCTAAAGCATGTATTAAACATGACTTAAACAAGGACTGAACCAGGACTAAACCAGGTCTAAACCAGGACTGAACCAGGACTGAACCAGGACTGAACCAGGTCTAAACCAGGACTGAACCAGGACTGAACCAGGACTGAACCAGGACTGAACCAGGACTGAACCAGGACTAAACCAGGACTGAACCAGGTCTAAACCAGGACTGAACCAGGACTGAACCAGGACTAAACCAGGACTGAACCAGGACTGAACCAGGACTAAACCAGGACTGAACCAGGTCTAAACCAGGACTAAACCAGGACTGAACCAGGACTGAACCAGGTCTGAACCAGGTCTAAACCAGGACTAAACCAGGACTAAACCAGGACTGAACCAGGACTGAACCAGGACTGAACCAGGTCTGAACCAGGACTGAACCAGGTCTAAACCAGGACTGAACCAGGACTGAACCAGGACTGAACCAGGACTAAACCAGGACTGAACCAGGTCTAAAACCAGGACTGAACCAGGTCTGAACCAGGACTGAACCAGGTCTAAACCAGGACTGAACCAGGACTGAACCAGGACTGAACCAGGACTGAACCAGGTCTAAACCAGGACTAAACCAGGACTGAACCAGGACTGAACCAGGACTAAACCAGGATTGAACCAGGACTAAACCAGGACTGAACCAGATCTAAAGCAGGACTGAACCAGGTCTAAACCAGGATTGAACCAGGACTAAACCAGGACTGAACCAGGTCTAAACCAGGACTGAACCAGGTCTAAACCAGGACTGAACCAGGACTAAACCAGGACTGAACCAGGTCTGAACCAGGACTGAACCAGGACTGAACCAGGACTGAACCAGGTCTAAACCAGGACTGAACCAGGACTGAACCAGGTCTAAACCAGGACTGAACCAGGACTGAACCAGGACTGAACCAGGACTAAACCAGGACTGAACCAGGACTAAACCAGGACTGAACCAGGTCTAAACCAGGACTGAACCAGGACTGAACCAGGACTAAACCAGGACTAAACCAGGACTGAACCAGGACTGAACCAGGACTGAACCAGGACTGAACCAGGTCTAAACCAGGACTGAACCAGGACTGAACCAGGACTGAACCAGGACTGAACCAGGTCTAAACCAGGACTGAACCAGGACTGAACCAGGACTGAACCAGGACTAAACCAGGACTGAACCAGGTCTAAACCAGGACTGAACCAGGACTGAACCAGGACTGAACCAGGACTGAACCAGGACTAAACCAGGACTGAACCAGGACTGAACCAGGTCTAAACCAGGACTGAACCAGGACTAAACCAGGACTGAACCAGGACTGAACCAGGACTGAACCAGGACTGAACCAGGACTGAACCAGGTCTAAACCAGGACTGAACCAGGACTAAACCAGGACTAAACCAGGACTGAACCAGGTCTAAACCAGGACTGAACCAGGACTGAACCAGGACTAAACCAGGACTGAACCAGGACTGAACCAGGACTAAACCAGGACTGAACCAGGACTGAACCAGGACTGAACCAGGTCTAAACCAGGACTGAACCAGGACTAAACCAGGACTGAACCAGGACTAAACCAGGACTAAACCAGGTCTAAACCAGGACTGAACCAGGACTAAACCAGGTCTAAACCAGGTCTAAACCAGGACTGAACCAGGACTGAACCAGGACTAAACCAGGACTGAACCAGGACTGAACCAGGACTGAACCAGGACTGAACCAGGACTAAACCAGGACTAAACCAGGACTGAACCAGGTCTAAACCAGGACTGAACCAGGACTGAACCAGGACTGAACCAGGACTAGACCAGGACTGAACCAGGTCTGAACCAGGACTGAACCAGGACTAAACCAGGACTAAACCAGGACTGAACCAGGTCTGAACCAGGACTGAACCAGGACTAAACCAGGACTAAACCAGGACTGAACCAGGACTGAACCAGGACTGAACCAGGTCTAAACCAGGACTGAACCAGGACTGAACCAGGACTGAACCAGGTCTAAACCAGGACTGAACCAGGACTAAACCAGGACTGAACCAGGTCTAAACCAGGTCTGAACCAGGACTGAACCAGGACTAAACCAGGACTGAACCAGGACTGAACCAGGACTAAACCAGGACTGAACCAGGTCTAAACCAGGACTGAACCAGGACTGAACCAGGACTAAACCAGGACTGAACCAGGTCTAAACCAGGACTGAACCAGGTCTAAACCAGGACTGAACCAGTACTAAACCAGGACTGAACCAGGACTGAACCAGGACTGAACCAGGTCTAAACCAGGACTGAACCAGACTGAACCAGGACTAAACCAGGACTGAACCAGGTCTAAACCAGGACTGAACCAGGTCTAAACCAGGACTGAACCAGGTCTAAACCAGGACTAAACCAGGACTGAACCAGGACTGAACCAGGACTGAACCAGGTCTAAACCAGGACTGAACCAGGACTGAACCAGGACTGAACCAGGACTGAACCAGGACTGAACCAGGTCTAAACCAGGACTGAACCAGGTCTAAACCAGGACTGAACCAGGTCTAAACCAGGACTGAACCAGGACTGAACCAGGACTGAACCAGGTCTAAACCAGGACTGAACCAGGTCTAAACCAGGACTGAACCAGGTCTAAACCAGGACTGAACCAGGACTGAACCAGGACTGAACCAGGACTGAACCAGGACTGAACCAGGTCTAAACCAGGACTGAACCAGGACTGAACCAGGTCTAAACCAGGACTGAACCAGGACTGAACCAGGACTGAACCAGGTCTAAACCAGGACTGAACCAGGACTAAACCAGGACTGAACCAGGTCTAAACCAGGACTGAACCAGGACTGAACCAGGACTAAACCAGGTCTAAACCAGGACTAAACCAGGACTAAACCAGGACTGAACCAGGACTGAACCAGGTCTAAACCAGGACTGAACCAGGACTGAACCAGGACTGAACCAGGACTGAACCAGGTCTAAACCAGGACTGAACCAGGACTGAACCAGGACTGAACCAGGACTAAACCAGGACTAAACCAGGACTAAACCAGGACTGAACCAGGTCTAAACCAGGACTGAACCAGGACTAAACCAGGACTGAACCAGGACTGAACCAGGTCCAAACCAGGACTGAACCAGGACTGAAACCAGGACTGAACCAGGACTGAACCAGGACTAAACCAGGACTAAACCAGGACTGAACCAGGTCTAAACCAGGACTAAACCAGGACTAAACCAGGACTGAACCAGGACTAAACCAGGACTGAACCAGGTCTAAACCAGGACTGAACCAGGACTGAACCAGGACTAAACCAGGACTAAACCAGGACTAAACCAGGACTGAACCAGGACTAAACCAGGACTAAACCAGGACTAAACCAGGACTGAACCAGGTCTAAACCAGGACTGAACCAGGACTAAACCAGGACTAAACCAGGACTAAACCAGGACTGAACCAGGTCTAAACCAGGACTGAACCAGGACTAAACCAGGACTGAACCAGGACTGAACCAGGACTGAACCAGGACTGAACCAGGACTAAACCAGGACTAAACCAGGACTAAACCAGGACTAAACCAGGACTAAACCAGGACTGAACCAGGTCTAAACCAGGACTGAACCAGGACTAAACCAGGACTGAACCAGGACTGAACCAGGACTGAACCAGGACTAAACCAGGACTAAACCAGGACTGAACCAGGACTGAACCAGGTCTAAACCAGGACTAAACCAGGACTAAACCAGGACTAAACCAGGACTAAACCAGGACTAAACCAGGACTGAACCAGGACTAAACCAGGACTGAACCAGGACTAAACCAGGACTGAACCAGGACTGAACCAGGACTAAACCAGGTCTAAACCAGGACTAAACCAGGTCTAAACCAGGACTAAACCAGGACTAAACCAGGTCTAAACCAGGACTGAACCAGGACTAAACCAGGACTGAACCAGGACTGAACCAGGACTGAACCAGGACTAAACCAGGACTAAACCAGGACTAAACCAGGACTGAACCAGGACTGAACCAGGTCTAAACCAGGACTGAACCAGGACTAAACCAGGACTAAACCAGGACTGAACCAGGACTAAACCAGGACTGAACCAGGACTGAACCAGGTCTAAACCAGGACTGAACCAGGACTGAACCAGGTCTAAACCAGGACTAAACCTGGTCTTTATCTGGACTACAACAGGTCTTAACCAGGACTGAACCAGGTCTAAACCAGGACTAAACCAGGACTAAACCAGGACTGAACCAGGTCTAAACCAGGACTGAACCAGGACTGAACCAGGACTAAACCAGGACTAAAACAGGACTGAACCAGGACTGAACCAGGTCTAAACCAGGACTGAACCAGGACTAAACCAGGTCTAAACCAGGACTAAACCAGGACTAAACCAGGACTAAACCAGGACTAAACCAGGTCTAAACCAGGACTGAACCAGGACTAAACCAGGACTGAACCAGGACTAAACCAGGTCTAAACCAGGACTGAACCAGGACTGAACCAGGACTAAACCAGGTCTAAACCAGGACTGAACCAGGACTGAACCAGGTCTAAACCAGGACTGAACCAGGACTAAACCAGGTCTAAACCAGGACTGAACCAGGACTAAACCAGGACTAAACCAGGACTGAACCAGGTCTAAACCAGGACTGAACCAGGACTGAACCAGGACTGAACCAGGACTGAACCAGGACTGAACCAGGACTGAACCAGGACTGAACCAGGACTAAACCAGGTCTAAACCAGGACTGAACCAGGACTGAACCAGGTCTAAACCAGGACTAAACCAGGACTAAACCAGGACTGAACCAGGACTGAACCAGGTCTAAACCAGGACTGAACCAGGACTGAACCAGGACTAAACCAGGTCTAAACCAGGACTAAACCAGGACTAAACCAGGACTGAACCAGGACTGAACCAGGACTAAACCAGGTCTAAACCAGGACTGAACCAGGACTGAACCAGGTCTAAACCAGGACTAAACCAGGACTAAACCAGGACTGAACCAGGACTGAACCAGGTCTAAACCAGGACTGAACCAGGACTGAACCAGGACTAAACCAGGTCTAAACCAGGACTAAACCAGGACTTAACCAGGACTGAACCAGGACTAAACCAGGTCTAAACCAGGACTGAACCAGGACTGAACCAGGTCTAAACCAGGACTAAACCAGGACTAAACCAGGACTGAACCAGGACTGAACCAGGTCTAAACCAGGACTGAACCAGGACTAAACCAGGACTGAACCAGGTCTAAACCAGGACTGAACCAGGTCTAAACCAGGACTGAACCAGGACTGAACCAGGTCTAAACCAGGACTGAACCAGGACTAAACCAGAACTGAACCAGGTCTGAACCAGGACTGAACCAGGACTGAACCAGGTCTAAACCAGGACTAAACCAGGACTAAACCAGGACTGAACCAGGACTGAACCACCACTAAAACAGCACAGAACCAGGACAGAACCAGGACTCAACCAGGACAGACACAGGACTCAACCAGGACTGAACCAGGTCTAAACCAGGACTGAATCAGGTCTGACTAAACCAGGACTGAACCAGGACTGAACCAGGACTGAACCAGGACTAAACCAGGACTAAACCAGGACTAAACCAGGACTGAACCAGGTCTAAACCAGGACTGAACCAGGACTAAACCAGGACTAAACCAGGACTAAACCAGGACTGAACCAGGTCTAAACCAGGACTGAACCAGGACTAAACCAGGACTAAACCAGGACTAAACCAGGACTTAAACAGGAAGAAACCAGGACTGAACCAGGTCTAAACCAGGACTGAACCAGGACTAAACCAGGACTAAACCAGGACTAAACCAGGACTGAACCAGGTCTAAACCAGGACTGAACCAGGACTAAACCAGGACTGAACCAGGACTGAACCAGGACTGAACCAGGACTAAACCAGGACTAAACCAGGACTGAACCAGGACTGAACCAGGTCTAAACCAGGACTAAACCAGGTCTAAACCAGGACTGAACCAGGTCTAAACCAGGACTAAACCAGGACTAAACCAGGACTGAACCAGGACTAAACCAGGACTGAACCAGGACTGAACCAGGACTGAACCAGGACTGAACCAGGACTGAACCAGGTCTAAACCAGGACTAAACCAGGTCTAAACCAGGACTAAACCAGGACTAAACCAGGTCTAAACCAGGACTGAACCAGGACTAAACCAGGACTGAACCAGGACTGAACCAGGACTGAACCAGGACTGAACCAGGACTAAACCAGGACTGAACCAGGACTGAAACAGGTCTAAACCAGGACTAAACCAGGACTAAACCAGGACTGAACCAGGACTGAACCAGGACTGAACCAGGACTGAACCAGGACTGAACCAGGACTGAACCAGGTCTAAACCAGGACTGAACCAGGACTGAACCAGGACTGAACCAGGACTAAACCAGGACTAAACCAGGTCTAAACCAGGACTGAACCAGGTCTAAACCAGGACTAAACCAGGACTAAACCAGGACTGAACCAGGTCTAAACCAGGACTGAACCAGGACTGAACCAGGACTAAACCAGGTCTAAACCAGGACTGAACCAGGACTGAACCAGGTCTAAACCAGGACTGAACCAGGACTAAACCAGGTCTAAACCAGGACTGAACCAGGACTGAACCAGGACTAAACCAGGACTGAACCAGGTCTAAACCAGGACTGAACCAGGACTGAACCAGGACTGAACCAGGACTGAACCAGGTCTGAACCAGGACTGAACCAGGACTGAACCAGGACTAAACCAGGTCTAAACCAGGACTGAACCAGGACTGAACCAGGTCTAAACCAGGACTAAACCAGGACTAAACCAGGACTGAACCAGGACTGAACCAGGTCTAAACCAGGACTGAACCAGGACTGAACCAGGACTAAACCAGGTCTAAACCAGGACTAAACCAGGACTGAACCAGGACTGAACCAGGACTAAACCAGGTCTAAACCAGGACTGAACCAGGACTGAACCAGGTCTAAACCAGGACTAAACCAGGACTCAAACCAGGACTGAACCAGGACTGAACCAGGTCTAAACCAGGACTGAACCAGGACTGAACCAGGACTAAACCAGGTCTAAACCAGGACTGAACCAGGACTGAACCAGGTCTAAACCAGGACTGAACCAGGACTGAACCAGGTCTAAACCAGGACTAAACCAGGACTAAACCAGGACTGAACCAGGACTGAACCAGGTCTAAACCAGGACTGAACCAGGACTAAACCAGGACTGAACCAGGTCTAAACCAGGACTAAACCAGGTCTAAACCAGGACTGAACCAGGTCTAAACCAGGACTGAACCAGGTCTAAACCAGAACTAAACCAGGTCTAAACCAGGACTGAACCAGGACTAAACCAGGTCTAAACCAGGTCTAAACCACATCTAAACCAGGACTAAACCAGGTCTAAACCAGGTCTAAACCAGGTCTAAACCAGGTCTAAACCAGGTCTAAACCAGGTCTAAACCAGGTATATTTATTTGTTTATTTTTGTTTATTTCTCTGGAGCCCATGAGCTGAAAGCTGCATTCTGCTCGTCTTCCTGGGTCCATTAAAATCAAAAATCACATCTCACACAAAACAGTTGATTTACATTTCATTTACAGCATAAACATTGTTTTAAAATGTCCATCCAAACACACCCATATCACATTACATTCTGTTTAACACATGGCTCTTCAGTTTATTTTTGAAGAATAGTTTGTTTTTGAGCTCACAAATTTTCTGAGGAATAATGTTCCATGTAGAAGTCGCTCTGTACAGAACGGTTTTCGTCATGAAATTCGATTCAGGAAATGGACTTTTTCTATGTCCACTTGTTGCTCTTCTAGTGCTGTGGTCGTGCACTGAGTCACAGTCAACAATTTGAGTAGAAATGAAAACAGCATTTTAAGGTCCAGTACATTATTTCTCATTGTGCCCAGTGTAACTTGTGTTCTTTGATTTAAATTGAGCCACGTCAAAGGGGAAAACATTTGATTTCTACTGGTTCTAACTGAACTGAAGTCCTGCTGCTTTGTTTTGGGCCACTTGTAGTTGAGCTAAATCTGTTTGTGATGCAGAAGACCACACTTCAGAACAATACGGCAAAGAGCATAAGGTTAAAGACTTGGTAATTGTTTCTAAAGTGTCACATTTAACATATTGACAACATTTGTTTGTAATAGCGATATGTTCTGTCCAGCACAGGCTACTGTCAATGACCAGACCCAACAGTTTAGCTTTGATACTTGTTGTATGTTTTCCCCATCAGTGCTTAAATTTAAATCTGATTCACGTGCTAACTTTTGTTTTGCCCCTGGGGTCTTGTTGACGCTACTTCCGGGTGAGTGAATTCTGTTTATAATTCTGTTTGCGTAGCTGTTTTGGCGAAGCACTCTTACTAGCATCTCTCTACTGAATCTGTTAATCCACGAATCCATCTAAACTAGTGCCTGAGTACTTCGTCAAACCATCGAAGTTTATTCAGCATCTAGCGCTCCGTAATTCGTGGTCTAAGCCTCTCTCTCTCTGTAGTTTCAGCTTGTAGTTTCAGCCTGATCTAGCCTAGCCTAGCATCATGGCTAAAACTCTTGCCTCTTTCCTGCTCTAGTTGCAACATGTGGAGTGAGAACCCTGGCTTATTTGATAGTGACAGGGATAGTTGCGCTAAGTGCAGCGTAGTGGCAGTCCTCGAGGCCAGGGTTACAGAGTTAGAAACGCGGATCCGCTCATTGGAGGCGCCAAGCCGAGTTATAGTCAGGCAGTAGCAGGGACCGCGGACCGCATTAGCTTGAGCGTAGCTAGCGAGAGCAGCCCCGGCGCATCCCGTGCAGCCGGGACCAGACCAGGACAGTTTTGTGACATTTAGACGCAGGCGCAGGGCTAAGACCAGGACTGCAGATCAGGGACACATAGCTGAGTGCAGGACTCCAGGAGACCAGGGACACAGGGCTGAGAGCAGGGCGCCCCGTCCGGAACAGGTTCGCCCCTTGAGCTGGACGCGGGACACTCTAGTCATAGGGAGCTCCATAGTCAGGGACGTGGAACTGCCTGCAGCTTCCACACGGTGTTACCCTGGAGCCAGACTGGGCGACATCGAGGGGAATCTTAGGCTTTTAAAGAGAAGTAAGAACAGGTACCGCCGGATCGTTATACACGCGGGGGGTAACGATACTCGGCGCGGTCAGTCAGAGGTGGTGAAGTTGCAGATAGCGGCAGTTTGTGATTTGGCTAAGTCGATGTCGGAGTCCGTGTACTTCTCTGGCCCCTTCCAAATTATGCAAATTGTGAAATGTTCAGCCGCTTTTCAGCTGTCAACCAGTGGTTGTCCAATTGGTGCCCGCAGAATGGTGTCGTCTTCATAGACAACTGGAGGGCATTTGAGGGGAAGCCCAGGCTTATACGTAGTGACGGCATTCATCCCACAGCGGCTGGCTCCTCCCTCCTAGCGCAGAATATTATGGTTAGTCTTAGATGACCATCAGGTAAGACTAGCACACAGAATAGCTCAGGGAGTGTCAGTGACGCTAGGGAGCAGAGTAGACTAGTGAGGCACTGCTCTGTTAGCGAGAACAGCTCCAAACAGGCTGAGACTGTGTGTGCCCCACGTACAGGGGCCTCCTCTGGCCCCACGTACAGGGGCCTCCTCTGGCCCCACGTACAGGGGCCTCCTCTGAGCCCCACGTACAGGGGCCTCCTCTGAGCCCCACGTACAGGGGCCTCCTCTGGCCCCACGTACAGGGGCCTCCTCTGAGCCCCACGTACAGGGGCCTCCTCTGAGCCACCCTGCATGAACAATTCTCCCAGACCGGCTGAGGCTGTGTATGTCCCACGCACAAAAAGCACAAATAAAACACACCTAAACTCTGATAGGAAAGGCATCAGATCTCCTAACTCAATAGAAATAAATACATGCATCGCAAATAAACAAAATAAATGCATAAAAAGCACAAATAAAAGTCAACTAAAGTCTGATAGGAAAGGCGTCCGATCTCATAACTTAATAAAAATAAACACATGTGTCGCAAATAAACAAAATGATAAGTGTGTAAAATGTGGACTGCTAAACATCAGGTCCCTCTCTTCTAAATCTCTTTTAATAAATGAATTAATTGGCGACTTTAATATTGATCTTCTAGCTCTAACTGAAACATGGCTTCAGGAAAATGATTATGTTAGACTAAACGAATCTACACCTCCAAGTCACGTGAACTTTCAAAGTGCCAGGAGCACAGGTGGAGGTGGCGGTGTGGCCGTCATTTCTCACTCCAGCCTAATTCTCAGCCTCAAATCTAATTATACATTCCGCTCCTTTGAAAGCCTCGCACTATCTATTACGTGCACCAACTGGAAAAACCAAAAAGCTGTTATATTCATAACAATCTACCGACCTCCTGGTCCTTATGCCGAGTTTCTGACAGAGTTTTCTGACTTTATTTCAAGTTTAGTTTTGGAATGGGAAAGGATTGTTATAGTTGGAGATTTCAACATTCATGTTGATAACAGCAGTGAGCCTCAGCAGTGCTTTTGGTGCTCTCCTGGATGGGGTCGGTTTTACCCAGAGTGTGAACAAGCCGACTCACTGTCACAATCACACTCTCGATCTCGTCCTAACTTATGGTATTGAGATTAATGATTTACTTGTAATTCCTCAAAACCCTTTACTCTCTGACCATTTTTTAATAACCTTTCAATTCGTACTAAAAGACTATCCAGCTCTGCAGGAGAAAACTATAATGAAAAGAACAATATCAGAAAAATCAGTAGCCGAGTTCAAAGAAATAATCGAGCCAGTATTAAATGATATGCCATGTGACAATGAGAACAACTTTAATCCAATTATCATGGATCAGTTTGTTGATAGGACAATGCTCACCCTAAAATCTGCTCTCGATGTTGCAGCTCCGCTTAATCAGAAAAGAATTAAACCAAGACCTCCGGCTCCTTGGTTTACTCCAGAACTGCGATCACTCAAACAACACGTGAGACGACAGAGAAGCTCTGGCGCCGCCAAGGCCTCCGAGCAGTCTCTGAAGGCATGGAAGCTCTGCCTGCTCTCTTATAAGGCCGCTCTGCCAAAAGCACAAACCAGATACTATTCAAACCTAATAGAAGTAAACAAAAGCAACCCCAGATTTCTGTTCAGCACTGTAGCCAGGCTGACAAACTCACACACTGCCCCTGAGTCTCTTCTCCCTTCGAAGTTCAGTTGTGACTTTCTTGAATTCTTCGATTACAAAATTATAACCATTAGAGACAAGATCAACGAAGCCACTCCAAAAATCAGCCCCGAGCAAATTCAGCAAATCCAGTCTGTAACACCAATATCCCACATAAATCCTCTAACAGCATTAGACAAATTTACTCCTGTCGATGAGGCGGAGATTACCTCAGTCATCATGTCGTCCAAACCATCAACTTGTTTGCTCGACCCTATTCCAGTCAAACTCCTCAAAGAAGCTCCACCTAATAATAGGTTCCATCCATAACATAATAAATATGTCATTAGAAAATGGCTTTGTTCCTCAGTCCTTTAAATATGCTGTAATTAAACCGCTTTTGTAAAAACCTAGCTTAAATCCTGATGAACTAGCCAACTACAGACCTATCTCGAATCTTCCATTTCTCTCAAAGATTCTGGAACGAGTTGTGGTGAAACAGCTCTGTCACCATCTGCAGGGCAATAATTTATATGAAAAATTTCAGTCTGGTTTCAGAGCTCACCACAGCACAGAAACTGCTCTGCTTAAAGTGACAAATGATTTGCTACTAGCTGCTGCTAACGGGCTGGCTTCAGTCCTGGTCCTACTGGACCTCAGTGCAGCGTTTGACACCACTGATCACAACATTCTACTGCAGAGGTCAGAATGTGACATAGGTGTCAGAGGGACCGCCTCAAATGGTTTAAATCCTCTCTATCAGATAGGTACCAGTTTGTTAGTGTAAACCAGTGCACCTCTCCCTGCTCTAAAGTAGCTTGTGGTGTTCCACAAGGATCTGTGCTTGGTCCAATCCTGTTTACTCTGTATATGTTGCCATTAGGTAACATTATCAGAAAACATGGCATTAATTTCCACTGCTCTGCTGATGACACTCAGCTGTACTTATCAATGAAACCAAATCAGACCAAATGGATAAGCTCAGTGCCTGTGTGAAGGACATCAAAACCTGGATGACCCTGAATTACCTGCTCTTAAACCCTGAAAAAACAGAGGTCATTGTTGTCGGTCCTAAAGGTCAGAGAGATTCTCTGTCAGACCAGATAATCTCACTTGACAATGTGAGTATAGCCTCTAGCTCTACTGTAAAAAACCTTGGAGTCGTATTTGACCAAAATCTCTCATTCACAGCTCATATAAACCAAGCTTGTAAAACTGCATATTTTCACCTGTGAAACAGAACTAAAGTCAGAAAAATTTTGCCTAAAAATGATGCTGAAAAACTTATCCCTGCATTTGTTACATCCAGACTAGATTACTGTAATTCTCTGCTCACCGCCTGCACTAAAGGTACTTTAAGAAGCTTCCAGTTGGTCCAAAATGCAGCGGCCAGAGTCCTAACAGGAACTAAAAGACGTGATCACATCAGTCCTGTGTTAAAATCACTTCACTGGCTTCCTGTCGAGTTTAGAATTAAATTCAAAGTTCTCCTCCTGACATACAAAGCCTTAAACAATATGGCCCCATCATATCTTCAGGATGCCATTGTCCCCTATCAGCCAAATAGAGCACTTCGCTCTCAGAATGCAGGATTATTAGTGGTTCCTAGAGTGTCTAAAAGTACAGTGGGGGGGAGAGCCTTCAGTTACCAAGCTCCTGTGTTATGGAATCAACTCCCTGTTGGTGTTAAACAGGCTCCACAGTCTCTTTATTTAAGACCAGGCTTAAAACCTTCCTCTTCAGAATAGCTTATGACCAGGTTACTTAGTTGATGTCACTAAGATAAGCTGCTGCAGGAGATAACAAGCTGGGGGAAGTGTGGCAACCTGAGCACTGTCCTCTGTTTCCTCCTATTTTCTCATCAGCATCACTCACTATGTTCTCATCTGTAGTTTGTTCATTGCTATTCACATGTTGTCCCCTGTCCCACTCCCCCTGTGGAGTGGAACTCTTTCAGACGCCTGATGGCAGCTGGACCTCTCTCCTCCTCCTCGCCTGGCTCCTCCTCCTCGCCTGGCTCCTCCTCCTCGCCTGGCTCCTCCTCCTCGCCCGGCTCCTCCTCCTCGCCCCTCTTCTCCTCCTCCTCGCCCGGCTCTTCCCCACCTGGGTAGCTGTGGTCATACTGAACTGGCCCACGGGCCTGGACATCTATAGCCTGTCCGTCCATGGGAGTGGATCTCTCCTTCACTGTAGTTCTCCCCGAGGTTTCTTCTTTTTCCCAGGACCCTGGGTTTTTTGGAGTTTTTCCTTGCTGAGAAGGAGGGTCTAAGGACAGGGGATGACTGGACCATGTTTCATTTGCTGCTTTACATGAATGTTGTTTATTCCTGTTTTGATATGTCTGTGTGTATGTTTTACTCATCAGAATCTTGGAACGGCCTTAGAGGAAACTGTTGTTGCGATTTTGGGCGCTACAAAATAAATTGAATTGAATTGAAAAAATTATCATACCTTTTGTTTTATTAATGTTAAGAACAAGCTTGTTTCCTCGTACCCACTCATACAACAGAGCCAGATCTCTAGATAAAACAGAATTAATCTTATCACATGAATCTGCAGCACAGTAAACTGTCGAGTCATCGGCATAAATTGTCATTGAGGCCTCTTTTACACTTAAAGGTAAATCGTTAATAAATACAGAAAACGGAGGCGTCGCGTGGGGCAGCCGAGAGGAATGGACATTAGACATTAGACGCACATTAGACGAGCTCCTGAAACCCGTCCTTAATATCAGAACTTTGTAGCCATACACTTCAAATAAACCCGGTAATTTTGTCGTTTTTGAGTCGAAACTACATTTGACGGGAAGGAGGCGGAAAGATTTTTGTTACATTCAACTTAATGCCTGCGGGAGGAAAGAAGTGTCTGCATCTGTGAACACTGTAAGGTTGGTTATGATGGGTTAAAAGGGGCTCTTACATGGAGAGGGGCCGTCACTCATCTAGAGCCAGTCTCACGGGCCGAGTAAACTAAGGGAACCTGAACCAAAGTTCAGGGTGGTTCGGGCCGCGGAGGATACGGCCGTTTGGGGGAGTTTTGTTTGTTCGGCGTGGTTAAGCCGGGAAGTGTTAGTTTTGTTTAATTTTGAGTTGTTGTTCAGACAGCAGTGGTATATGGGCCGAGGTATTGTCTTGTATATTGTCATTCTCACATTGCCTATACATTTCTATTTGGTGCTAAAAACATTAGTCTTAACTTAATGTAATGTCAGGGTTTATTAAAATAACATCATGGAGCATAAAGGGCTGTGGAGATCAGTTAAGAGGAGGAAGGTCCTGTCATATTTAAAAACAAAGAACACGGATATAGAGTTCATACAGGACTCTCATGTGGCCGGGATGAAGGAGCACAGACATTTAACAGAGACTGGGCAGGGACAGGGCTGCAGAGCTCTTATTCAAGTAAGAGAAATGGTGGAATGATCCTCATAAATAAAAGCTGAGCTTTGTTTTATTGAAGGAATACAATGATGGGGAAGGCCAGATTATCTGTGTAGAAGCCTTTATTAATGGAATTAGAATTGTACTGTGTAATATATATGCTCCTAATAGAGAGGACCCAGATTTGTTTCATTTAATTAATAGTATAATCGGAAATAAGGAGGGTCAAGTGATTTTGGCAGGAGATTTCAATCAGGTGATGGACAGAATAATTGATAAGAGCAAGTCAAGTGGGAGGTCTTCACCAGGGACAGAGGCTGTACATATGCTTCATATACTTGCAGAGGACATGGGGATGGTGGATATATGGAGACTAGTTCATCTTTGTGAGAGAGAGTTTACTTTTTATTCTCACTGTCACAAAACATTCAAGGATAGATCTTTTTTTGACACCTAGAACCTTAGTAGATTCTGTAATAGGTTGTGAAATTGGGACAATATTGATCAGTGACCACACTTCAGTGGAGCTGCAGGTGAATCTGAATGTGCAGAAATCAAAGAGGTCATTGGAGGTTTAACACTGTTACTGCAAAACAAAGCATTTAGTGAGGAGATCTCAGAAGATCTCAAAATATTTTTTCACATTAATATGAACTCAACTGATAAAGTTGCTTCGGTGTGGGAAGCATCCAAAGCATATTTAAGGGGCAAGATAACTGCACAGGCCACAAAGATTAAAAGGGAAAACTTGGACAAAGAAAAGAAGTTGGAGAAAGAAATACGTAAATTGGAGAAAGACTTGGCAAAGCAATTTTCAAATGATAAATATCAGATGATCTGTAAAATGAAATGTCAACTTCATGATATTTATAACAGGAGAGCTGAATATGCCTTATTTCAATTAAGGACAAAATTTTATGAAGGAGGGGAAAAAAGCGGGAAATTATTGGCAAGACAATTAAAAGAGCAGGACTAAAAGGATGACCAAGTAATAACATCATCTAAAGGAATAAATGAGGTTTTCAAATCGTTTTATCAGGATTTATATACATCATCGGGCATTATTAATGAAACTGACATTGACAAGTTTTTCTCAGGCCTAGACTTGCCAACACTTACTACAGATCAAAAAGAGAGGGTTGGATGCACCTATAACAGAAGAAGAAATGAGGGCAGCAATATCATCTATGAAAAATGCAAAGTCACCAGGCATGGATGGCTTTCCGATTGAATATTATAAAAAGTAGGGGTGTGTTCAAAAAATCGATACGGGGATACATCGTCGTGGGCCTCTTGGCGATACACGTATCGATACGGAGGCGTCAGTATCGATATTTGACATGCAACAAACATTATTTATCAAGCTTCAGCAAACTGCGTCTGATAAGTGATCCTTGCACTGCACATGTGGTATAGTCAGAGGCAGCATTCCTCCTGCACTACAGCCTTGTTAAGGCCATATCTGAAGTTTACTTTCATCAGAGGAGCTGCATGTCGGCACACAGCCTTGTTAAGCCATGTTTACATTAACACCACTTAACACCCGCCCGCCGGCGGCCATTACACAACATTAAAAAGTCAAGCCAGATATTCACCGTACTTATTTTTCCAATATTGACCTGCTGTACATCGTTTGAAAGCTTAATTCCTCAGTAAAACCACCATATCATTCATTTTATGCCACACAGCCCAAAGAGCCAGAACTTATAATTCCCGAAAATATTCATTGCATTTCTTAACTTTGAGCCGGTTCTGTCGGTCCGAAACGGGTCCAGTCCAGGAATAGCTGTGCTCAATTAGTCCGTAACAGTCCACAGAAAAAGAATATCCAGTTGTTTTTTTCATAAAATAATTCCATGTGGAGAAATAATCCAGAAAGTCCGAGTTTGTCTGAATGGATGAGCGACGCATCTCTCTACTACTCTCGCTCTTGGTCCTTAGCATAGCTAAACGCTTAGCTCCTGTTAGCGGTGTGGGGTATGTTTGTTTTCTCCACACTCTTAGCTACAAAACAAGCGTATCCAGGCTTCGGTCCGGCTACGGGGCGCCGCGCTACAGCTTGGGGAACAAAACGAAAAGGCCCAGTTAGCGGCGTATTAGCATGACCGAGGGACAGTTCCACGGCAAAACCTCTTCAGTCATTGGTTCTTTCAGGAAATGATTGACAGATCTGAGTAGCCTATGAAAAGACGATTTCAGCGGTGGGCCCCATGTGGGGCAGAGGTGCTGTAGTGATAGGCTCCATGCGCTCTGTGTATGGAGACTCTCTCTCCTCCTTTTACGCACACTCACTGGTGGAGGCACACGAGACATATGGAGGGAAATGTTTTGGCTTGTTTTAGTTATTTATCTTAAGAAAACCTGCCTAAATTTCAGAAGATGGTTTATTTATTATACATGACATCTTATTACAGTTTGAACATCTGGTACATATTTGAACCCTTGTGCCGAAAAGGCTGTTAACAGGTGAATCAAGGGCAGTTTCTGCCTTACAGCTTCTTCTGTTACACTGGAACTGATGCACCAAAATAAAAATAACATTTGAGGAAACATCTGTCTTTTTTTTTTAAATTATAGGTTACGTAATGTAAAATATCGGGATACGATCGCCTTGAAGACCATGTATCGGGATACCCCTGTATCGCGAATCGTATCGTATCGAGACCCCTGTATCGCGAATCGTATCGTATCACAAGGTTGTTGGCAATACCCACCCCTAATAAAAAGTATGTTGATATTTAGAGTTGATATTTTACACAAGGTTTATTTGGAGGCCTATGATACAGGGTCCTTACAGAGTTAAGATAAGATATCCTTTATTTGTCCCACAATGGGGAAATTTCAGACAATTCCCTAAATCCCAGTTCCCTAAATTCCCTAAATCCCAGTTCCCTAAATCCCTAAAAAGGAGAGAGACACCTCCGACCCAGCAAATTATCCACCCGTCAGTCTTTTGGGAGTAGATTGCAAAATTTTGACTAAAATACAAGCTTCAAGGCTAGAAAAAATACTGCCTTCGATTATTCATGGAGACCAGGTCGGCTTCATTAAGAACAGATGTTCTGGAGACAACATGAGACGCCTTCTCCATATTATGCACAAAAGTAAAACTAGTCATGATTCAGTTGCTGCCTTCTCCCTGGATGCGGAGAAGGCATTCGACAGGGTAGAATGGGGTTTTCTTATGATAGTCCTCAATAAATTTGGTGTTGGGCCAACATTTTGTAACTGGGTGAAGACCATATATTCCTGTCCAAAGGCCACAGTCCTGACTAATGGGCTGGTATCAGATTTTGTTCCTCTATCCAGAGGAATGAGGCAGGGATGTAGCTTATCCCCGTTGCTTTTCACTATATTCCTGGAGCCATTGGCTCTAAAAATTCGTGCAGATTCAAGAATTAGAGGGGTAAAAATGGGTGGCAGAGAACATAAGTTGTTTCTCTATGCAGATGACATTTTGGCTGTATTAACTGATCCAGTGCATTCATTACCAGCTCTGCTTAGATGTGTTGACTCGTATTCCAATATGTCGGGCTACAAGATAAATTGGAATAAGTCTGAGGCCATTGCCACTTTCTTCATCGTGTTACTCTAGACATGTCACTGCATTTAACTTTAGATGGTTGCCATCAGGCATGAAATCCTTAGGTATACTTTTGAACCCTAACCTAGAGGAAATAATGCAACTGAATATGGAACCTCTCCTCCTAAAAATAAGAAATAATTTAGAGAAGTGGGGGAAATTGAAACTTACGCTATGGGGGAAAATGAATGTGATTAAAATGGTAATTGCTCCACAGTTCAATTATGTTTCCATGATGTTACCTGTGAAAATACCAGTTCATATATTTGTTCAATTTGAGAAGGTGATAAAAGATTTTTTATGGGACAAAAAAAGACCAAGAATCAACATAAAGAAAATGTGGGCTTCAAGAGAAAGTGGGGGGTTGGCTCTTCCAAATATGAGACTTTATAAGTTGGCGTTTGAAATGTCGAGGTTGGTGAAACACTGGGGAAAGGAGGATACGGATCTGGACTGGATCAAGATTGAGCGGGAGTTAGTGAATCCTTTCACACTGATTGATGTTTTATCCCAAGGAACCAATACTAAGGGTTTGGATCTGTATGACAACCCGGTACTCACTTACTCAAAGCATGTTTGGAGTGAGGTGCACAAATGGTGTGGGGGGTCTCACTTGAGACAATCTTATGCCTCCTTGTGGCACAATTCACTAATACGGATAGGTAAAAGAACAGTTCATTGGAGGGAATGGATTGAGAAAGGAATTCATACAATTTGTGATATTTTTGAAGACCAGAAAATTATGTCCTTTGAAGGAATCATTCAAAAATATGGTTTGGAAAGGAGAGGGAACTTTTGGAAATATTTGCAATTAAGAGACTGCATTAACAAAGGAAAATGTATTCAGGAAAAAAACCCAGTGGTGGACTTTTGTGAAGTACTGTGTGGAACACATAGAGCATCTTTGTTTTGTAAAATGTTTAATAATTTAAAGAAGGACATGTGTGACAATTTAAGAGTTATTTGGCAAAGGGACCTGGGTTGTGAAATAGATAAGGAAATATGGGGGGAAATACTTTCACATTCTGGCAAAGGTATAAGGGAAGCTAGAGGGAAGTTTACACAGTATAAACTTATACATCGATGGTATTATACCCCCTCTAAACTCAAAAGAATGGGGCTCATGAGGAATGATAATAGCTGGAAATGTCACTTGGCTCCGGGAACTTTTATGCACACTCTTTGGGAATGTGGGGAAACTATCCCTTTTGGGAGAGAGTACTAAAATATACAGAAAGGTGGATTGGCAGGACGATACCCAGGTCGCCAAGATTATGTTTACTTGGGGAAAAATCAGTGATGCCGGGGGTATCAAAATGGGAGTATGTGATTTTAAAGGTGGGGGTAATAACTGCAGCGCGGGTGATTCTTAGTGTATGGAAGGATCCTGCTCCTCCAGACTTTCACAGATGGATAGTTTGATGAAAGTGCTTTCATATGAGAAATGATTGGCTCGGTTGAATGAGAGCATGGACATTTGGGTGAAATCTCGGGCACCTGTTTTTGATTGAAATACATGTGAAATACATGTCAGACGGTTTAGGCCCAGAGTAATGTGCTGCTGTCTGTTATATGTTAAAAAATGTAAAAATAAAATAAAAACTTGAATTACAAAAAAATAAATAAATACAGAAAACAAGAGAGGTGCTAAACAGCTTCCTTGCTGCAAATATTTAGATGTGCCAAAACCAGGTCTTTTTTGGTTTTGGTTTGAAACATTATGTTCTAAAATCAACAATATCTCCAAAAAAATATTAAAAAAATACACAGAACTTTGAATATGTGAATTAAGTGTCATTTGATTGCTGCACTCTAGGCAAAATAATCAGCTTATCATACCTTAGCATTGCCTTTTCTCCCCTTTCTCTGACAGCTTTACGTTTGGGCAACAGTTCTTTTCTTTTCTGAAGCACAGATCCAGGGAAATCCTCATTTATATAGATATTGGTTCCTTTCAGCTTTTTAGCTGAAGTGACTATACCCTGTTTGTCCTTAAGGCGCAGCAGATTCACCATTATTTTCCTGGATCTATCTCCCTCCTGGTGCTGACCCAGGTCAGGCCAGGACTAAACCAGGACTAAACCAGGACTAAAACAGGACTAAACCAGGTCTAATCCAGGTCTAAACCAGGTCTAAAACAGGACAGAAACAGGACTAAACCAGGTCTAAACCAGGACTAAACCAAGACTAAACCAAGACTAAACCAGGTCTAAACCAGGTCTAAACCAGGTGTAACTCTAACTCATTAACTATGGTCACAGGTTTGATTCTCAAGTAACCACGACTTTAACCTGTTCTTAAAGGTGATCTCTGATCTGGCCAAGATTTTAAAAAGCACTTCAGGTTCTTCATCTTGTTTTCAGATTTATTTTTCAGACTTGCTTCATTCTCGTCTAGAGTCGTTTATTTTAAGGGAATAAAAGCGATCTTGCTGCATGGACAGATCATTTCACTGCTTTTAAGTTGTTTTCTGATAGATGAAGTTGAGGTTCAGTTCAGTCCTGGTTTAGTCCTGATTTAGATCTGGTTTAGACCTGGTTTAGTCCTGGTTCAGTCCTGGTTTTAGTCCTGGTTCAGTTCTGTTTTAGTCCTGTTTTAGGTCTGGTTGAGTCATTCTTCACTGTTCCTATCGCACTAATGTTCATGAGATGCATAAGAGACTGTCTTGGTTGATGGTGGAAGAAAAACTGCAAATAAGTTTGGTGATGTTCATGCATCAAGTAGTGAGTGAAAAAGAAGCAGCTTTTTTAACAATAGACTTTTATACAGTGGGTTGTGCCACACACACGCGACTCGCCAAGTGACCTCATGTAAAGTAACTGGCCCCAAACCCACAAGTGACTTCATGAAAAGAACTGTCCTCTTCAGAGGAGCTGCGAGCTGGAACTCACTCTCTACTAATATGAGATCAATGAAAAGGAGACGCTCTTTCAAAAGGAAACTTAAATATAAAGAATCAATAATATGAACGATCAATGCCTTTCATAATCATTGTTTTTTTAAACCACTGTCTCTATTATTGTACAGGTCAATGGGCATCATGGCAATGTGACTTGAGTTTTCAATGTATTTTAAATTGCATTTTTTATTTATTTTTTTGTGGACCCCAGGAAGATTAGCAACCACATGATGGAAGCTAATGGGGATCCAAATAAAGAATAAAGAATTAGTCCTGGTTCAGTTTACAGCATACAGTTAAAGTGGGACAATATTTAATTGATTGATTGTATTTAGTGTTGTATTTAAGGTAAGGTTTATTTCTATGGCGCTTTACACAGACACATGTCCCCAAAGCGCTTTACACAGCATTTTACAGAGCATTCTTCATTCACTCCAGACCCGGTGGTGGTGCTACTGTTATAGCCACAGCTGCCCTGGGGCAGACTGACGGAGGCGCGGCTGCCAACCTAAGCGGTGCCAACGGTCCCTCCGACCAACACCAACACTCACACAACTTTCACACCTACAGCGCATGTTTTGAGTTGATGGTGATTGATATTTAGCATCATATTTTATTTACACCTTTTATAAACAGAGTTTACAAGACAATAAATGCAACAAGAAACGGATTCAAGGCAGTTTGCATGTGAAGAACTATCATCATCATCATGAGGTGTCTTGTCTGGAACAGGCATTGACGGCCATGGCTCCATCTGTCTCTTTCATTCGAGGCATTATTCATGAATTGGTTGTTGCTTAGTGCCTTTGCTGTTGCCCAGTTGCCTGTCTGCACAGGTTTCTCGCTGTCGACCTCTACTTCTTCTCCCCTCGATCTTTCCTGTCATGCTGAGATGTTCCAATCCACCTTTTCTGTAGACACGGCCCATGAATTTCATCTGTCTTTTTCTTATCGTTTTAATTAAAGATTTTTCTTTCTTTGCCATTTCCAGCACCTCTTGATTAGATTTCTTTTCTGTCCACGGTATCTTTAATAATCTCCTTAAAAACCACATTTCGGTTGCCTCCAGTTTCTTCCTTAACTTGTTGGTGATTGTATAGGATTCACAGCCATATAAATTGATTGTTGTATTTAGTGTTGTATTTACAACACTAAATACAACAATCAATTAAATACAACACTAAATGCTGGGGTTGGTGGGGTTGTCAGGTGTTTGTTTGTGAGGTGGGGCTCACAAACAAACACCTGGGGCTGCTTTAGTCCTGGTTTAGACCTGCTTTAGTCCTGGTTCAGTCCTGCTTTAGTCCTGGTTTAGACCTGCTTTAGTCCTGGTTCAGTCCTGCTTTAGTCCTGGTTTAGACCTGCTTTAGTCCTGGTTTAGTCCTGCTTTAGTCCTGGTTTAGACCTGCTTTAGTCCTGGTTTAGACCTGCTTTAGTCCTGGTTTAGACCTGCTTTAGTCCTGGTTTAGACCTGCTTTAGTCCTGGTTCAGTCCTGCTTTAGTCCTGGTTTAGACCTGCTTTAGTCCTGGTTTAGACCTGCTTTAGTCCTGGTTTAGACCTGCTTTAGTCCTGGTTTAGACCTGCTTTAGTCCTGGTTTAGTCCTGCTTTAGTCCTGGTTTAGACCTGCTTTAGTCCTGGTTTAGACCTGCTTTAGTCCTAGTCCTGGTTTAGACCTGCTTTAGTCCTGGTTTAGACCTGCTTTAGTCCTGGTTTAGACCTGCTTTAGTCCTGGTTTAGACCTGCTTTAGTCCTGGTTCAGTCCTGCTTTAGTCCTGGTTTAGACCTGCTTGAGTCCTGGTTTAGACCTGCTTTAGTCCTGGTTTAGACCTGCTTTAGTCCTGGTTCAGTCCTGCTTTAGTCCTGGTTTAGACCTGCTTTAGTCCTGGTTTAGACCTGCTTTAGTCCTGGTTTAGACCTGCTTTAGTCCTGGTTTAGACCTGCTTTAGTCCTGGTTCAGTCCTGCTTTAGTCCTGGTTTAGACCTGCTTGAGTCCTGGTTTAGACCTGCTTTAGTCCTGGTTTAGACCTGCTTTAGTCCTGGTTCAGTCCTGCTTTAGTCCTGGTTTAGACCTGCTTTAGTCCTGGTTTAGACCTGCGTTAGTCCTGGTTTAGACCTGCTTTAGTCCTGGTTTAGACCTGCTTTAGTCCTGGTTTAGACCTGCTTTAGTCCTGGTTCAGTCCTGCTTTAGTCCTGGTTTAGACCTGCTTTAGTCCTGGTTCAGTCCTGCTTTAGTCCTGGTTTAGACCTGCTTTAGTCCTGGTTTAGACCTGCTTTAGTCCTGGTTTAGACCTGCTTTAGTCCTGGTTCAGTCCTGCTTTAGTCCTGGTTTAGTCCTGGTTTAGACCTGCTTTAGTCCTGGTTTAGTCCTGCTTTAGTCCTGGTTTAGACCTGCTTTAGTCCTGGTTTAGACCTGCTTTAGTCCTGGTTTAGACCTGCTTTAGTCCTGGTTCAGTCCTGCTTTAGTCCTGGTTTAGACCTGCTTTAGTCCTGGTTTAGACCTGCTTTAGTCCTGGTTTAGACCTGCTTTAGTCCTGGTTTAGACCTGCTTTAGTCCTGGTTTAGACCTGCTTTAGTCCTGCTTTAGTCCTGGTAAACTAAAGCAGGACTAAACCAGGACTAAAGCAGGTCTAAACCAGGACTAAAGCAGGTCTAAACCAGGACTAAAGCAGGTCTAAACCAGGACTAAAGCAGGTCTAAACCAGGACTAAAGCAGGTCTAAACCAGGACTAAACCAGGGCTAAACCAGGTCTAAACCAGGACTAAACCAGGGCTAAACCAGGACTAAACCAGGTCTAAACCAGGTCTAAACCAGGTCTAAACCAGGACTAAACCAGGACTAAACCAGGACTAAACCAGGTATAAACCAGGTCTAAACCAGGTCTAAACCAGGACTAAACCAGGACTAAACCAGGACTAAACCAGGTCTAAACCCGGACTAAACCAGGACTAAACCAGGACTAAACCAGGACTAAACCAGGTCTAAACCAGGACTAAACCAGGACTAAACCAGGACTAACGCAGGACTGAACCTGGACTAAAACAGGACTAAACCAGGACTAAACCAGGTCTAAACCAGGGCTAAACCAGGTCTAAACCAGGACTAAACCAGGTATAAACCAGGTCTAAACCAGGTCTAAACCAGGACTAAAGCAGGTCTAAACCAGGACTAAAGCAGGTCTAAACCAGGACTAAAGCAGGTCTAAACCAGGACTAAAGCAGGACTAAACCAGGTCTAAACCAGGTCTAAACCAGGTCTAAACCAGGACTAAACCAGGACTAAACCAGTCCTGGTAAACTAAAGCAGGACTAAACCAGGACTAAAGCAGGTCTAAACCAGGACTAAAGCAGGTCTAAACCAGGACTAAAGCAGGTCTAAACCAGGACTAAAGCAGGTCTAAACCAGGACTAAACCAGGGCTAAACCAGGTCTAAACCAGGACTAAACCAGGGCTAAACCAGGACTAAACCAGGTCTAAACCAGGTCTAAACCAGGTCTAAACCAGGACTAAACCAGGACTAAACCAGGACTAAACCAGGTATAAACCAGGTCTAAACCAGGTCTAAACCAGGACTAAACCAGGACTAAACCAGGACTAAACCAGGTCTAAACCCGGACTAAACCAGGACTAAACCAGGACTAAACCAGGACTAAACCAGGTCTAAACCAGGACTAAACCAGGACTAAACCAGGACTAACGCAGGACTGAACCTGGACTAAAACAGGACTAAACCAGGACTAAACCAGGTCTAAACCAGGGCTAAACCAGGTCTAAACCAGGACTAAACCAGGTCTAAACCAGGTCTAAACCAGGACTAAAACAGGACTGAACCATGACTAAAACAGGACTAAACCAGGACTAAACCAGGTCTAAACCAGGGCTAAACCAGGTCTAAACCAGGACTAAACCAGGACTAAACCAGGTATAAACCAGGACTAAAACAGGACTGAACCATGACTAAAACAGGACTAAACCAGGACTAAACCAGGTCTAAACCAGGGCTAAACCAGGTCTAAACCAGGACTAAACCAGGACTAAACCAGGACTAAACCAGGACTAAACCAAGACTAAACCAGGACTAAACCAGGTCTAAACCAGGTCTAAACCAGGACTAAACCAGGGCTAAACCAGGTCTAAACCAGGACTAAACCAGGGCTAAACCAGGACTAAACCAGGTCTAAACCAGGACTAAACCCGGTCTAAACCAGGTCTAAACCAGGTCTAAACCAGGACTAAACCAGGGCTAAACCAGGTCTAAACCAGGACTAAACCAGGGCTAAACCGGGACTAAACCAGGACTAAACCAGGACTAAACCAGGACTAAACCAAGTCTAAACCAGGTCTAAACCAGGACTAAACCAGGTCTGAACCAGGACTAAACCAGGACTAAACCAGGTCTAAACCAGGGCTAAACCAGGTCTAAACCAGGACTAAACCAGGACTAAACCAGGTCTAAACCAGGACTAAACCAGGACTAAACCAGGACTAAACCAGGACTAAACCAGGTCTAAACCAGGACTAAACCAGGACTAAACCAGGATTAACCAGGTCTAAACCAGGACTAAACCAGGACTAAACCAGGTCTAAACCAGGACTAAACCAGGACTAAACCAGGTCTAAACCAGGTCTAAACCAGGACTAAACCAGGACTAAACCAGGACTAAACCAGGTATAAACCAGGTCTAAACCAGGTCTAAACCAGGACTAAACCAGGACTAAACCAGGACTAAACCAGGTCTAAACCCGGACTAAACCAGGACTAAACCAGGACTAATGCAGGACTAAAACAGGACTAAAGCAGGACTAAAGCAGGACTAAACCACGACTAAACCAGGACTAAACCAGGTCTAAACCAGGTCTAAACCAGGACTAAACCAGGACTAAACCAGGACTAAACCAGGACTAACGCAGGACTGAACCAGGACTAAACCAGGACTGAACCAGGACTGAATCAGGACTGAACCAGGACTGAATCAGGACTGAACCAGGACTAAACCAGGACTAAACCAGGACTAAACCAGGACTAAACCAGGACTGAACCAGGACTGAACCAGGACTGAACCAGGACTGAACCAGGACTAAAACAGGACTGAACCAGGACTGAACCAGGACTGAACCAGGACTAAAGCAGGTCTAAACCAGGACTAAAGCAGGTCTAAACCAGGACTAAAGCAGGTCTAAACCAGGACTAAAGCAGGTCTAAACCAGGACTAAAGCAGGTCTAAACCAGGACTAAAGCAGGTCTAAACCAGGTCTAAACCAGGGCTAAACCAGGTCTAAACCAGGACTAAACCAGGGCTAAACCAGGACTAAACCAGGTCTAAACCAGGTCTAAACCAGGACTAAACCAGGACTAAACCAGGACTAAACCAGGTATAAACCAGGTCTAAACCAGGTCTAAACCAGGACTAAACCAGGACTAAACCAGGACTAAACCAGGTATAAACCAGGACTAAACCAGGACTAAACCAGGTATAAACCAGGACTAAAACAGGACTGAACCATGACTAAAACAGGACTAAACCAGGACTAAACCAGGTCTAAACCAGGGCTAAACCAGGTCTAAACCAGGTCTAAACCAGGACTAAACCAGGACTAAACCAAGACTAAACCAGGACTAAACCAGGTCTAAACCAGGACTAAACCAGGACTGAACCAGACCTAAACCAGGACTTAACCAGGACTGAACCAGGACTGAACCAGGTCTGAACCAGGACTGAACCAGGACTGAACCAGGACTGAACCAGACCTAAACCAGGACTGAACCAGGTCTGAACCAGACCTAAACCAGGACTGAACCAGGACTGAACCAGGACTGAACCAGGACTGAACCAGACCTAAACCAGGACTGAACCAGGACTGAACCAGGTCTGAAGCAGGTCTGAACCAGGACTGAACCAGGACTGAACCAGGTCTGAACCAGACCTAAACCAGGACTGAACCAGGACTGAACCAGGTCTGAACCAGGACTGAACCAGGACTGAACCAGGACTGAACCAGGACTGAACCAGGACTGAACCAGGTCTGAACCAGGACTGAACCAGGACTGAACCAGGTCTGAACCAGAACTGAACCAGGTCTGAACCAGGACTGAACCAGGACTGAACCAGGTCTAAACCAGGTCTAAACCAGGTCTAAACCACATCTAAACCAGGACTAAACCAGGTCTAAACCAGGTCTAAACCAGGTCTAAACCACATCTAAACCAGGACTAAACCAGGTCTAAACCAGGTCTAAACCAGGACTAAACCAGGTCTAAACCAGGTCTAAACCAGGTCTAAACCACATCTAAACCAGGACTAAACCAGGTCTAAACCAGGACTAAACCAGGTCTAAACCAGGACTAAACCAGGACTAAACCAGGTCTAAACCACATCTAAACCAGGACTAAACCAGGTCTAAACCAGGTCTAAACCAGGTCTAAACCAGGTCTAAACCAGGACTAAACCAGGACTAAACCAGGTCTAAACCAGGTCTAAACCACATCTAAACCAGGACTAAACCAGGTGTAAACCAGGTCTAAACCAGGTCTAAACCAGGTCTAAACCAGGTCTAAACCACATCTAAACCAGGACTAAACCAGGTCTAAACCAGGTCTAAACCAGGTCTAAACCAGGTCTAAACCAGGTCTAAACCACATCTAAACCAGGTCTAAACCAGGTCTAAACCAGGTCTAAACCAGGTCTAAACCAGGACTAAACCAGGTCTAAACCAGGTCTAAACCAGGTCTAAACCAGGTCTAAACCAGGTCTAAACCAGGTCTAAACCAGGTCTAAACCAGGTCTAAACCAGGTCTATTTATTTGTTTATTTTTGTTTATTTCTCTGGAGCCCATTAGCTGAAAGCTGCATTCTGCTCGTCTTCCTGGGTCCATTAAAATCAAAAATCACATCTCACACAAAACAGTTGATTTACATTTCATTTACAGCATAAACATTGTTTTAAAATGTCCATCCAAACACACCCATATCACATTACATTCTGTTTAACACATGGCTCTTCAGTTTATTTTTGAAGAATAGTTTGTTTTTGAGCTCACAAATTTTCTGAGGAATAATGTTCCATGTAGAAGTCGCTCTGTACAGAACGGTTTTCGTCATGAAATTTAGACCTGGTAAACTAAAGCAGGACTAAACCAGGACTAAAGCAGGTCTAAACCAGGACTAAAGCAGGTCTAAACCAGGACTAAAGCAGGTCTAAACCAGGACTAAAGCAGGTCTAAACCAGGACTAAAGCAGGTCTAAACCAGGACTAAACCAGGGCTAAACCAGGTCTAAACCAGGACTAAACCAGGGCTAAACCAGGACTAAACCAGGTCTAAACCAGGTCTAAACCAGGTCTAAACCAGGACTAAACCAGGACTAAACCAGGACTAAACCAGGTATAAACCAGGTCTAAACCAGGTCTAAACCAGGACTAAACCAGGACTAAACCAGGACTAAACCAGGTCTAAACCCGGACTAAACCAGGACTAAACCAGGACTAAACCAGGACTAAACCAGGTCTAAACCAGGACTAAACCAGGACTAAACCAGGACTAACGCAGGACTGAACCTGGACTAAAACAGGACTAAACCAGGACTAAACCAGGTCTAAACCAGGGCTAAACCAGGTCTAAACCAGGACTAAACCAGGTATAAACCAGGTCTAAACCAGGTCTAAACCAGGACTAAAGCAGGTCTAAACCAGGACTAAAGCAGGTCTAAACCAGGACTAAAGCAGGTCTAAACCAGGACTAAAGCAGGTCTAAACCAGTCCTGGTAAACTAAAGCAGGACTAAACCAGGACTAAAGCAGGTCTAAACCAGGACTAAAGCAGGTCTAAACCAGGACTAAAGCAGGTCTAAACCAGGACTAAAGCAGGTCTAAACCAGGACTAAACCAGGGCTAAACCAGGTCTAAACCAGGACTAAACCAGGGCTAAACCAGGACTAAACCAGGTCTAAACCAGGTCTAAACCAGGTCTAAACCAGGACTAAACCAGGACTAAACCAGGACTAAACCAGGTATAAACCAGGTCTAAACCAGGTCTAAACCAGGACTAAACCAGGACTAAACCAGGACTAAACCAGGTCTAAACCCGGACTAAACCAGGACTAAACCAGGACTAAACCAGGACTAAACCAGGTCTAAACCAGGACTAAACCAGGACTAAACCAGGACTAACGCAGGACTGAACCTGGACTAAAACAGGACTAAACCAGGACTAAACCAGGTCTAAACCAGGGCTAAACCAGGTCTAAACCAGGACTAAACCAGGTCTAAACCAGGTCTAAACCAGGACTAAAACAGGACTGAACCATGACTAAAACAGGACTAAACCAGGACTAAACCAGGTCTAAACCAGGGCTAAACCAGGTCTAAACCAGGACTAAACCAGGACTAAACCAGGTATAAACCAGGACTAAAACAGGACTGAACCATGACTAAAACAGGACTAAACCAGGACTAAACCAGGTCTAAACCAGGGCTAAACCAGGTCTAAACCAGGACTAAACCAGGACTAAACCAGGACTAAACCAGGACTAAACCAAGACTAAACCAGGACTAAACCAGGTCTAAACCAGGTCTAAACCAGGACTAAACCAGGGCTAAACCAGGTCTAAACCAGGACTAAACCAGGGCTAAACCAGGACTAAACCAGGTCTAAACCAGGACTAAACCCGGTCTAAACCAGGTCTAAACCAGGTCTAAACCAGGACTAAACCAGGGCTAAACCAGGTCTAAACCAGGACTAAACCAGGGCTAAACCGGGACTAAACCAGGACTAAACCAGGACTAAACCAGGACTAAACCAAGTCTAAACCAGGTCTAAACCAGGACTAAACCAGGTCTGAACCAGGACTAAACCAGGACTAAACCAGGTCTAAACCAGGGCTAAACCAGGTCTAAACCAGGACTAAACCAGGACTAAACCAGGTCTAAACCAGGACTAAACCAGGACTAAACCAGGACTAAACCAGGACTAAACCAGGTCTAAACCAGGACTAAACCAGGACTAAACCAGGATTAACCAGGTCTAAACCAGGACTAAACCAGGACTAAACCAGGTCTAAACCAGGACTAAACCAGGACTAAACCAGGTCTAAACCAGGTCTAAACCAGGACTAAACCAGGACTAAACCAGGACTAAACCAGGTATAAACCAGGTCTAAACCAGGTCTAAACCAGGACTAAACCAGGACTAAACCAGGACTAAACCAGGTCTAAACCCGGACTAAACCAGGACTAAACCAGGACTAATGCAGGACTAAAACAGGACTAAAGCAGGACTAAAGCAGGACTAAACCACGACTAAACCAGGACTAAACCAGGTCTAAACCAGGTCTAAACCAGGACTAAACCAGGACTAAACCAGGACTAAACCAGGACTAACGCAGGACTGAACCAGGACTAAACCAGGACTGAACCAGGACTGAATCAGGACTGAACCAGGACTGAATCAGGACTGAACCAGGACTAAACCAGGACTAAACCAGGACTAAACCAGGACTAAACCAGGACTGAACCAGGACTGAACCAGGACTGAACCAGGACTGAACCAGGACTAAAACAGGACTGAACCAGGACTGAACCAGGACTGAACCAGGACTAAAGCAGGTCTAAACCAGGACTAAAGCAGGTCTAAACCAGGACTAAAGCAGGTCTAAACCAGGACTAAAGCAGGTCTAAACCAGGACTAAAGCAGGTCTAAACCAGGACTAAAGCAGGTCTAAACCAGGTCTAAACCAGGGCTAAACCAGGTCTAAACCAGGACTAAACCAGGGCTAAACCAGGACTAAACCAGGTCTAAACCAGGTCTAAACCAGGACTAAACCAGGACTAAACCAGGACTAAACCAGGTATAAACCAGGTCTAAACCAGGTCTAAACCAGGACTAAACCAGGACTAAACCAGGACTAAACCAGGTATAAACCAGGACTAAACCAGGACTAAACCAGGTATAAACCAGGACTAAAACAGGACTGAACCATGACTAAAACAGGACTAAACCAGGACTAAACCAGGTCTAAACCAGGGCTAAACCAGGTCTAAACCAGGTCTAAACCAGGACTAAACCAGGACTAAACCAAGACTAAACCAGGACTAAACCAGGTCTAAACCAGGACTAAACCAGGACTGAACCAGACCTAAACCAGGACTTAACCAGGACTGAACCAGGACTGAACCAGGTCTGAACCAGGACTGAACCAGGACTGAACCAGGACTGAACCAGACCTAAACCAGGACTGAACCAGGTCTGAACCAGACCTAAACCAGGACTGAACCAGGACTGAACCAGGACTGAACCAGGACTGAACCAGACCTAAACCAGGACTGAACCAGGACTGAACCAGGTCTGAAGCAGGTCTGAACCAGGACTGAACCAGGACTGAACCAGGTCTGAACCAGACCTAAACCAGGACTGAACCAGGACTGAACCAGGTCTGAACCAGGACTGAACCAGGACTGAACCAGGACTGAACCAGGACTGAACCAGGACTGAACCAGGTCTGAACCAGGACTGAACCAGGACTGAACCAGGTCTGAACCAGAACTGAACCAGGTCTGAACCAGGACTGAACCAGGACTGAACCAGGTCTAAACCAGGTCTAAACCAGGTCTAAACCACATCTAAACCAGGACTAAACCAGGTCTAAACCAGGTCTAAACCAGGTCTAAACCACATCTAAACCAGGACTAAACCAGGTCTAAACCAGGTCTAAACCAGGACTAAACCAGGTCTAAACCAGGTCTAAACCAGGTCTAAACCACATCTAAACCAGGACTAAACCAGGTCTAAACCAGGACTAAACCAGGTCTAAACCAGGACTAAACCAGGACTAAACCAGGTCTAAACCACATCTAAACCAGGACTAAACCAGGTCTAAACCAGGTCTAAACCAGGTCTAAACCAGGTCTAAACCAGGACTAAACCAGGACTAAACCAGGTCTAAACCAGGTCTAAACCACATCTAAACCAGGACTAAACCAGGTGTAAACCAGGTCTAAACCAGGTCTAAACCAGGTCTAAACCAGGTCTAAACCACATCTAAACCAGGACTAAACCAGGTCTAAACCAGGTCTAAACCAGGTCTAAACCAGGTCTAAACCACATCTAAACCAGGTCTAAACCAGGTCTAAACCAGGTCTAAACCACATCTAAACCAGGACTAAACCAGGTCTAAACCAGGTCTAAACCAGGTCTAAACCAGGTCTAAACCAGGTCTAAACCAGGTCTAAACCAGGTCTAAACCAGGTCTAAACCAGGTCTATTTATTTGTTTATTTTTGTTTATTTCTCTGGAGCCCATTAGCTGAAAGCTGCATTCTGCTCGTCTTCCTGGGTCCATTAAAATCAAAAATCACATCTCACACAAAACAGTTGATTTACATTTCATTTACAGCATAAACATTGTTTTAAAATGTCCATCCAAACACACCCATATCACATTACATTCTGTTTAACACATGGCTCTTCAGTTTATTTTTGAAGAATAGTTTGTTTTTGAGCTCACAAATTTTCTGAGGAATAATGTTCCATGTAGAAGTCGCTCTGTACAGAACGGTTTTCGTCATGAAATTCGATTCAGGAAATGGACTTTTTCTATGTCCACTTGTTGCTCTTCTAGTGCTGTGGTCGTGCACTGAGTCACAGTCAACAATTTGAGTAGAAATGAAAACAGCATTTTAAGGTCCAGTACATTATTTCTCATTGTGCCCAGTGTAACTTGTGTTCTTTGATTTAAATTGAGCCACGTCAAAGGGGAAAACATTTGATTTCTACTGGTTCTAACTGAACTGAAGTCCTGCTGCTTTGTTTTGGGCCACTTGTAGTTGAGCTAAATCTGTTTGTGATGCAGAAGACCACACTTCAGAACAATACGGCAAAGAGCAGAAGGTTAAAGACTTGGTAATTGTTTCTAAAGTGTCACATTTAACATATTGACAACATTTGTTTGTAATAGCGATATGTTCTGTCCAGCACAGGCTACTGTCAATGACCAGACCCAACAGTTTAGCTTTGATACTTGTTGTATGTTTTCCCCATCAGTGCTTAAATTTAAATCTGATTCACGTGCTAACTTTTGTTTTGCCCCTGGGGTCTTGTTGACGTCACTTCCGGGTGAGTGAATTCTGTTTGCGAATTCTGTTTGCGAGCTGTTTTGCGAAGCACTCTTACTAGCATCTCTCTACTGAATCTGTTAGTCCATGAATCCATCTAAACTAGTGCCTGAGTACTTCGTCAAACCATCGAAGTTTATTCAGCATCTAGCGCTCCGTAATTCGTGGTCTAAGCCTCTCTCTCTCTGTAGTTTCAGCTTGTAGTTTCAGCCTGATCTAGCCTAGCCTAGCATCATGGCTAAAACTCTCGCCCCTCTTTCCTGCTCTAGTTGCAACATGTGGAGTGAGAACCCTGGCTTATTTGATAGTGACAGGGATAGTTGCGCTAAGTGCAGCGTAGTGGCAGTCCTCGAGGCCAGGGTTACAGAGTTAGAAACGCGGATCCGCTCATTGGAGGCGCTCAAGCCGAGTTATAGTCAGGCAGTAGCAGGGACCGCGGACCGCATTAGCTTGAGCGTAGCTAGCGAGAGCAGCCCCCCGGCGCATCCCGTGCAGCCGGGACCAGACCAGGACAGTTTTGTGACATTTAGACGCAGGCGCAGGGCTAAGACCAGGACTGCAGATCAGGGACACATAGCTGAGTGCAGGACTCCAGGAGACCAGGGACACAGGGCTGAGAGCAGGGCGCTCCCCGTCCGGAACAGGTTCGCCCCCTTGAGCTGGACGCGGGACACTCTAGTCATAGGGAGCTCCATAGTCAGGGACGTGGAACTGCCTGCAGCTTCCACACGGTGTTACCCTGGAGCCAGACTGGGCGACATCGAGGGGAATCTTAGGCTTTTAAAGAGAAGTAAGAACAGGTACCGCCGGATCGTTATACACGCGGGGGGTAACGATACTCGGCGCGGTCAGTCAGAGGTGGTGAAGTTGCAGATAGCGGCAGTTTGTGATTTGGCTAAGTCGATGTCGGAGTCCGTGTACTTCTCTGGCCCCTTCCAAATTATGCCAATTGTGAAATGTTCAGCCGCTTTTCAGCTGTCAACCAGTGGTTGTCCAATTGGTGCCCGCAGAATGGTGTCGTCTTCATAGACACTGGAGGGCATTTGAGGGGAAGCCCAGGCTTATACGTAGTGACGGCATTCATCCCACAGCGGCTGGCTCCTCCCTCCTAGCGCAGAATATTATGGTTAGTCTTAGATGACCATCAGGTAAGACTAGCACACAGAATAGCTCAGGGAGTGTCAGTGACGCTAGGGAGCAGAGTAGACTAGTGAGGCACTGCTCTGTTAGCGAGAACAGCTCCAAACAGGCTGAGACTGTGTGTGCCCCACGTACAGGGGCCTCCTCTGGCCCCACGTACAGGGGCCTCCTCTGGCCCCACGTACAGGGGCCTCCTCTGAGCCCCACGTACAGGGGCCTCCTCTGAGCCACCCTGCATGAACAATTCTCCCAGACCGGCTGAGGCTGTGTATGTCCCACGCACAAAAAGCACAAATAAAACACACCTAAACTCTGATAGGAAAGGCATCAGATCTCCTAACTCAATAGAAATAAATACATGCATCGCAAATAAACAAAATAAATGCATAAAAAGCACAAATAAAAGTCAACTAAAGTCTGATAGGAAAGGCGTCCGATCTCATAACTTAATAAAAATAAACACATGTGTCGCAAATAAACAAAATGATAAGTGTGTAAAATGTGGACTGCTAAACATCAGGTCCCTCTCTTCTAAATCTCTTTTAATAAATGAATTAATTGGCGACTTTAATATTGATCTTCTAGCTCTAACTGAAACATGGCTTCAGGAAAATGATTATGTTAGACTAAACGAATCTACACCTCCAAGTCACGTGAACTTTCAAAGTGCCAGGAGCACAGGTGGAGGTGGCGGTGTGGCCGTCATTTCTCACTCCAGCCTAATTCTCAGCCTCAAATCTAATTATACATTCCGCTCCTTTGAAAGCCTCGCACTATCTATTACGTGCACCAACTGGAAAAACCAAAAAGCTGTTATATTTATAACAATCTACCGACCTCCTGGTCCTTATGCCGAGTTTCTGACAGAGTTTTCTGACTTTATTTCAAGTTTAGTTTTGGAATGGGAAAGGATTGTTATAGTTGGAGATTTCAACATTCATGTTGATAACAGCAGTGAGCCTCAGCAGTGCTTTTGGTGCTCTCCTGGATGGGGTCGGTTTTACCCAGAGTGTGAACAAGCCGACTCACTGTCACAATCACACTCTCGATCTCGTCCTAACTTATGGTATTGAGATTAATGATTTACTTGTAATTCCTCAAAACCCTTTACTCTCTGACCATTTTTTAATAACCTTTCAATTCGTACTAAAAGACTATCCAGCTCTGCAGGAGAAAACTATAATGAAAAGAACAATATCAGAAAAATCAGTAGCCGAGTTCAAAGAAATAATGGAGCCAGTATTAAATGATATGCCATGTGACAATGAGAACAACTTTAATCCAATTATCATGGATCAGTTTGTTGACAGGACAATGCTCACCTTAAAATCTGCTCTCGATGTTGCACCTCCGCTAAAACAGAAAAGCATTAAACCAAGACCTCCGGCTCCTTGGTTTACTCCAGAACTGTGATCACTCAAACAACACGTGAGACGCACAGAGAAGCTCTGGCGCCGCTCGCGCTCCGAGCAGTCTCTGAAGGCATGGAAGCTCTGCCTGCTCTCTTATAAGGCCGCTCTGCCAAAAGCACAAACCAGATACTATTCAAACCTAATAGAAGTAAACAAAAGCAACCCCAGATTTCTGTTCAGCACTGTAGCCAGGCTGACAAACTCACACACTGCCCCTGAGTCTCTTCTCCCCTCAAAGTTCAGTTGTGACTTTCTTGAATTCTTCGATTACAAAATTATAACCATTAGAGACAAGATCAACGAAGCCACTCCAAAAATCAGCCCCGAGCAAATTCTGCAAATCCAGTCTGTAACACCAATATCCCACATAAATCCTCTAACAGCATTAGACAAATTTACTCCTGTCGATGAGGCGGAGATTACCTCAGTCATCATGTCGTCCAAACCATCAACTTGTTTGCTCGACCCTATTCCAGTCAAACTCCTCAAAGAAGCTCCACCTAATAATAGGTTCCATCCATAACATAATAAATATGTCATTAGAAAATGGCTTTGTTCCTCAGTCCTTTAAATATGCTGTAATTAAACCGCTTTTGAAAAAACCTAGCTTAAATCCTGATGAACTAGCCAACTACAGACCTATCTCGAATCTTCCATTTCTCTCAAAGATTCTGGAACGAGTTGTGGTGAAACAGCTTTGTCACCATCTGCAGGGCAATAATTTATATGAAAAATTTCAGTCTGGTTTCAGAGCTCACCACAGCACAGAAACTGCTCTGCTTAAAGTGACAAATGATTTGCTACTAGCTGCTGCTAACGGGCTGGCTTCAGTCCTGGTCCTACTGGACCTCAGTGCAGCGTTTGACACCACTGATCACAACATTCTACTGCAGAGGTCAGAATGTGACATAGGTGTCAGAGGGACCGCCCTCAAATGGTTTAAATCCTCTCTATCAGATAGGTACCAGTTTGTTAGTGTAAACCAGTGCACCTCTCCCTGCTCTAAAGTAGCTTGTGGTGTTCCACAAGGATCTGTGCTTGGTCCAATCCTGTTTACTCTGTATATGTTGCCATTAGGTAACATTATCAGAAAACATGGCATTAATTTCCACTGCTCTGCTGATGACACTCAGCTGTACTTATCAATGAAACCAAATCAGACCAAATGGATAAGCTCAGTGCCTGTGTGAAGGACATCAAAACCTGGATGACCCTGAATTACCTGCTCTTAAACCCTGAAAAAACAGAGGTCATTGTTGTCGGTCCTAAAGGTCAGAGAGATTCTCTGTCAGACCAGATAATCTCACTTGACAATGTGAGTATAGCCTCTAGCTCTACTGTAAAAAACCTTGGAGTCGTATTTGACCAAAATCTCTCATTCACAGCTCATATAAACCAAGCTTGTAAAACTGCATATTTTCACCTGCGAAACAGAACTAAAGTCAGAAAAATTTTGCCTAAAAATGATGCTGAAAAACTTATCCCTGCATTTGTTACATCCAGACTAGATTACTGTAATTCTCTGCTCACCGTCTGCACTAAAGGTACTTTAAGAAGCTTCCAGTTGGTCCAAAATGCAGCGGCCAGAGTCCTAACAGGAACTAAAAGACGTGATCACATCAGTCCTGTGTTAAAATCACTTCACTGGCTTCCTGTCGAGTTTAGAATTAAATTCAAAGTTCTCCTCCTGACATACAAAGCCTTAAACAATATGGCCCCATCATATCTTCAGGATGCCATTGTCCCCTATCAGCCAAATAGAGCACTTCGCTCTCAGAATGCAGGATTATTAGTGGTTCCTAGAGTGTCTAAAAGTACAGTGGGGGGGAGAGCCTTCAGTTACCAAGCTCCTGTGTTATGGAATCAACTCCCTGTTGGTGTTAAACAGGCTCCACAGTCTCTTTATTTAAGACCAGGCTTAAAACCTTCCTCTTGAATAGCTTATGACCAGGTTACTTAGTTGATGTCACTAAGATAAGCTGCTGCAGGAGATAACAAGCTGGGGGAAGTGTGGCAACCTGAGCACTGTCCTCTGTTTCCTCCTATTTTCTCATCAGCATCACTCACTATGTTCTCATCTGTAGTTTGTTCATTGCTATTCACATGTTGTCCCCTGTCCCACTCCCCCTGTGGAGTGGAACTCTTTCAGACGCCTGATGGCAGCTGGACCTCTCTCCTCCTCCTCGCCTGGCTCCTCCTCCTCGCCTGGCTCCTCCTCCTCGCCTGGCTCCTCCTCCTCGCCCGGCTCCTCCTCCTCGCCCCTCTTCTCCTCCTCCTCGCCCGGCTCTTCCCCACCTGGGTAGCTGTGGTCATACTGAACTGGCCCACGGGCCTGGACATCTATAGCCTGTCCGTCCATGGGAGTGGATCTCTCCTTCACTGTAGTTCTCCCCGAGGTTTCTTCTTTTTCCCAGGACCCTGGGTTTTTTGGAGTTTTTCCTTGCTGAGAAGGAGGGTCTAAGGACAGGGGATGACTGGACCATGTTTCATTTGCTGCTTTACATGAATGTTGTTTGTTCCTGTTCTGATATGTCTGTGTGTATGTTTTACTCATCAGAATCTTGGAACGGCCTTAGAGGAAACTGTTGTTGTGATTTTGGGCGCTACAAAATAAATTGAATTGAATTGAAAAAATTATCATACCTTTTGTTTTATTAATGTTAAGAACAAGCTTGTTTCCTCGTACCCACTCATACAGCAGAGCCAGATCTCTAGATAAAACAGAATTAATCTTATCACATGAATCTGCAGCACAGTAAACTGTCGAGTCATCGGCATAAATTGTCATTGAGGCCTCTTTTACACTTAAAGGTAAATCGTTAATAAATACAGAAAACGGAGGCGTCGCGTGGGGCAGCCGAGAGGAATGGACATTAGACATTAGACGCACATTAGACGAGCTCCTGAAACCCGTCCTTAATATCAGAACTTTGTAGCCATACACTTCAAATAAACCCGGTAATTTTGTCGTTTTCGACTCGAAACTACATTTGACGGGAAGGAGGCGGAAAGATTTTTGTTACATTCAACTTAATGCCTGCGGGAGGAAAGAAGTGTCTGCATCTGTGAACACTGTAAGGTTGGTTATGATGGGTTAAAAGGGGCTCTTACATGGAGAGGGGCCGTCACTCATCTAGAGCCAGTCTCACGGGCCGAGTAAACTAAGGGAACCTGAACCAAAGTTCAGGGTGGTTCGGGCCGCGGAGGATACGGCCGTTTGGGGGAGTTTTGTTTGTTCGGCGTGGTTAAGCCGGGAAGTGTTAGTTTTGTTTAATTTTGAGTTGTTGTTCAGACAGCAGTGGTATATGGGCCGAGGTATTGTCTTGTATATTGTCATTCTCACATTGCCTATACATTTCTATTTGGTGCTAAAAACATTAGTCTTAACTTAATGTAATGTCAGGGTTTATTAAAATAACATCATGGAGCATAAAGGGCTGTGGAGATCAGTTAAGAGGAGGAAGGTCCTGTCATATTTAAAAACAAAGAACACGGATATAGAGTTCATACAGGACTCTCATGTGGCCGGGGATGAAGGAGCACAGACATTTAACAGAGACTGGGCAGGGACAGGGCTGCAGAGCTCTTATTCAAGTAAGAGAAATGGTGTAATGATCCTCATAAATAAAAGCTGAGCTTTGTTTTATTGAAGGAATACAATGATGGGGAAGGCCGTATTATCTGTGTAGAAGCCTTTATTAATGGAATTAGAATTGTACTGTGTAATATATATGCTCCTAATAGAGAGGACCCAGATTTGTTTCATTTAATTAATAGTATAATCGGAAATAAGGAGGGTCAAGTGATTTTGGCAGGAGATTTCAATCAGGTGATGGACAGAATAATTGATAAGAGCAAGTCAAGTGGGAGGTCTTCACCAGGGACAGAGGCTGTACATATGCTTCATATACTTGCAGAGGACATGGGGATGGTGGATATATGGAGACTAGTTCATCTTTGTGAGAGAGAGTTTACTTTTTATTCTCACTGTCACAAAACATTCAAGGATAGATCTTTTTTTGACACCTAGAACCTTAGTAGATTCTGTAATAGGTTGTGAAATTGGGACAATATTGATCAGTGACCACACTTCAGTGGAGCTGCAGGTGAATCTGAATGTGCAGAAATCAAAGAGGTCATTGGAGGTTTAACACTGTTACTGCAAAACAAAGCATTTAGTGAGGAGATCTCAGAAGATCTCAAAATATTTTTTCACATTAATATGAACTCAACTGATAAAGTTGCTTCGGTGTGGGAAGCATCCAAAGCATATTTAAGGGGCAAGATAACTGCACAGGCCACAAAGATTAAAAGGGAAAACTTGGACAAAGAAAAGAAGTTGGAGAAAGAAATACGTAAATTGGAGAAAGACTTGGCAAAGCAATTTTCAAATGATAAATATCAGATGATCTGTAAAATGAAATGTCAACTTCATGATATTTATAACAGGAGAGCTGAATATGCCTTATTTCAATTAAGGACAAAATTTTATGAAGGAGGAAAAAGCGGGAAATTATTGGCAAGACAATTAAAAGAGCAGGACTAAAAAAGGATGACCAAGTAATAACATCATCTAAAGGAATAAATGAGGTTTTCAAATCGTTTTATCAGGATTTATATACATCATCGGGCATTATTAATGAAACTGACATTGACAAGTTTTTCTCAGGCCTAGACTTGCCAACACTTACTACAGATCAAAAGAGAGGGTTGGATGCACCTATAACAGAAGAAGAAATGAGGGCAGCAATATCATCTATGAAAAATGCAAAGTCACCAGGCATGGATGGCTTTCCGATTGAATATTATAAAAAGTAGGGGTGTGTTCAAAAAATCGATACGGGGATACATCGTCGTGGGCCTCTTGGCGATACACGTATCGATACGGAGGCGTCAGTATCGATATTTGACATGCAACAAACATTATTTATCAAGCTTCAGCAAACTGCGTCTGATAAGTGATCCTTGCACTGCACATGTGGTATAGTCAGAGGCAGCATTCCTCCTGCACTACAGCCTTGTTAAGGCCATATCTGAAGTTTACTTTCATCAGAGGAGCTGCATGTCGGCACACAGCCTTGTTAAGCCATGTTTACATTAACACCACTTAACACCCGCCCGCCGGCGGCCATTACACAACATTAAAAAGTCAAGCCAGATATTCACCGTACTTATTTTTCCACTATTGACCTGCTGTACATCGTTTGAAAGCTTAATTCCTCAGTAAAACCACCATATCATTCATTTTATGCCACACAGCCCAAAGAGCCAGAACTTATAATTCCCGAAAATATTCATTGCATTTCTTACCTTTGAGCCGGTTCTGTCGGTCCGAAACGGGTCCAGTCCAGGAATAGCTGTGCTCAATTAGTCCGTAACAGTCCACAGAAAAAGAATATCCAGTTGTTTTTTTCATAAAATAATTCCATGTGGAGAAATAATCCAGAAAGTCCGAGTTTGTCTGAATGGATGAGCGACGCATCTCTCTACTACTCTCGCTCTTGGTCCTTAGCATAGCTAAACGCTTAGCTCCTGTTAGCGGTGTGGGGTATGTTTGTTTTCTCCACACTCTTAGCTACAAAACAAGCGTATCCAGGCTTCGGTCCGGCTACGGGGCGCCGCGCTACAGCTTGGGGAACAAAACGAGTGCGTCCAGTTAGCGGCGTATTGCGCATGACCGAGGGACAGTTCCACGGCAAAACCTCTTCAGTCATTGGTTCTTTCAGGAAATGATTGACAGATCTGAGTAGCCTATGAAAAGACGATTTCAGCGGTGGGCCCCATGTGGGGCAGAGGTGCTGTAGTGATAGGCTCCATGCGCTCTGTGTATGGAGACTCTCTCTCTCCTCCTTTTACGCACACTCACTGGTGGAGGCACACGAGACATATGGAGGGAAATGTTTTGGCTTGTTTTAGTTATTTATCTTAAGAAAACCTGCCTAAATTTCAGAAGATGGTTTATTTATTATACATGACATCTTATTACAGTTTGAACATCTGGTACATATTTGAACACTTGTGCCGAGTGCGGCTGTTAACAGGTGAATCAAGGGCAGTTTCTGCCTTACAGCTTCTTCTGTTACACTGGAACTGATGCACCAAAATAAAAATAACATTTGAGGAAACATCTGTCTTTTTTTAAATTATAGGTTACGTAATGTAAAATATCGGGATACGTATCGCCTTGAAGACCATGTATCGGGATACCCCTGTATCGCGAATCGTATCGTATCGAGACCCCTGTATCGCGAATCGTATCGTATCACAAGGTTGTTGGCAATACCCACCCCTAATAAAAAGTATGTTGATATTTAGAGTTGATATTTTACACAAGGTTTATTTGGAGGCCTATGATACAGGGTCCTTACAGAGTTAAGATAAGATATCCTTTATTTGTCCCACAATGGGGAAATTTCAGACAATTCCCTAAATCCCAGTTCCCTAAATTCCTAAATCCCAGTTCCCTAAATCCTAAAAGGAGAGAGACACCTCCGACCCAGCAAATTATCCACCCGTCAGTCTTTTGGGAGTAGATTGCAAAATTTTGACTAAAATACAAGCTTCAAGGCTAGAAAAAATACTGCCTTCGATTATTCATGGAGACCAGGTCGGCTTCATTAAGAACAGATGTTCTGGAGACAACATGAGACGCCTTCTCCATATTATGCACAAAAGTAAAACTAGTCATGATTCAGTTGCTGCCTTCTCCCTGGATGCGGAGAAGGCATTCGACAGGAGTAGAATGGGGTTTTCTTATGATAGTCCTCAATAAATTTGGTGTTGGGCCAACATTTTGTAACTGGGTGAAGACCATATATTCCTGTCCAAAGGCCACAGTCCTGACTAATGGGCTGGTATCAGATTTTGTTCCTCTATCCAGAGGAATGAGGCAGGGATGTAGCTTATCCCCGTTGCTTTTCACTATATTCCTGGAGCCATTGGCTCTAAAAATTCGTGCAGATTCAAGAATTAGAGGGGTAAAATGGGTGGCAGAGAACATAAGTTGTTTCTCTATGCAGATGACATTTTGGCTGTATTAACTGATCCAGTGCATTCATTACCAGCTCTGCTTAGATGTGTTGACTCGTATTCCAATATGTCGGGCTACAAGATAAATTGGAATAAGTCTGAGGCCATTGCCACTTTCTTCATCATGTTACTCTAGACATGTCACTGCATTTAACTTTAGATGGTTGCCATCAGGCATGAAATCCTTAGGTATACTTTTGAACCCTAACCTAGAGGAAATAATGCAACTGAATATGGAACCTCTCCTCCTAAAAATAAGAAATAATTTAGAGAAGTGGGGGAAATTGAAACTTACGCTATGGGGGAAAATGAATGTGATTAAAATGGTAATTGCTCCACAGTTCAATTATGTTTCCATGATGTTACCTGTGAAAATACCAGTTCATATATTTGTTCAATTTGAGAAGGTGATAAAAGATTTTTTATGGGACAAAAAAAGACCAAGAATCAACATAAAGAAAATGTGGGCTTCAAGAGAAAGTGGGGGGTTGGCTCTTCCAAATATGAGACTTTATAAGTTGGCGTTTGAAATGTCGAGGTTGGTGAAACACTGGGGAAAGGAGGATACGGATCTGGACTGGATCAAGATTGAGCGGGAGTTAGTGAATCCTTTCACACTGATTGATGTTTTATCCCAAGGAACCAATACTAAGGGTTTGGATCTGTATGACAACCCGGTACTCACTTACTCAAAGCATGTTTGGAGTGAGGTGCACAAATGGTGTGGGGGGTCTCACTTGAGACAATCTTATGCCTCCTTGTGGCACAATTCACTAATACGGATAGGTAAAAGAACAGTTCATTGGAGGGAATGGATTGAGAAAGGAATTCATACAATTTGTGATATTTTTGAAGACCAGAAAATTATGTCCTTTGAAGGAATCATTCAAAAATATGGTTTGGAAAGGAGAGGGAACTTTTGGAAATATTTGCAATTAAGAGACTGCATTAACAAAGGAAAATGTATTCAGGAAAAAAACCCAGTGGTGGACTTTTGTGAAGTACTGTGTGGAACACATAGAGCATCTTTGTTTTGTAAAATGTTTAATAATTTAAAGAAGGACATGTGTGACAATTTAAGAGTTATTTGGCAAAGGGACCTGGGTTGTGAAATAGATAAGGAAATATGGGGGGAAATACTTTCACATTCTGGCAAAGGTATAAGGGAAGCTAGAGGGAAGTTTACACAGTATAAACTTATACATCGATGGTATTATACCCCCTCTAAACTCAAAAGAATGGGGCTCATGAGGAATGATAATAGCTGGAAATGTCACTTGGCTCCGGGAACTTTTATGCACACTCTTTGGGAATGTGGGGAAACTATCCCTTTTGGGAGAGAGTACTAAAATATACAGAAAGGTGGATTGGCAGGACGATACCCAGGTCGCCAAGATTATGTTTACTTGGGGAAAAATCAGTGATGCCGGGGGTATCAAAATGGGAGTATGTGATTTTAAAGGTGGGGGTAATAACTGCAGCGCGGGTGATTCTTAGTGTATGGAAGGATCCTGCTCCTCCAGACTTTCACAGATGGATAGTTTGATGAAAGTGCTTTCATATGAGAAATGATTGGCTCGGTTGAATGAGAGCATGGACATTTGGGTGAAATCTTGGGCACCTGTTTTTGATTGAAATACATGTGAAATACATGTCAGACGGTTTAGGCCCAGAGTAATGTGCTGCTGTCTGTTATATGTTAAAAAATGTAAAAATAAAATAAAAACTTGAATTACAAAAAAATAAATAAATACAGAAAACAAGAGAGGTGCTAAACAGCTTCCTTGCTGCAAATATTTAGATGTGCCAAAACCAGGTCTTTTTTGGTTTTGGTTTGAAACATTATGTTCTAAAATCAACAATATCTCCAAAAAAAAAAAAAAAAATACACAGAACTTTGAATATGTGAATTAAGTGTCATTTGATTGCTGCACTCTAGGCAAAATAATCAGCTTATCATACCTTAGCATTGCCTTTTCTCCCCTTTCTCTGGCAGCTTTACGTTTGGGCAACAGTTCTTTTCTTTTCTGAAGCACAGATCCAGGGAAATCCTCATTTATATAGATATTGGTTCCTTTCAGCTTTTTAGCTGAAGTGACTATACCCTGTTTGTCCTTAAGGCGCAGCAGATTCACCATTATTTTCCTGGATCTATCTCCCTCCTGGTGCTGACCCAGGTCAGGCCAGGACTAAACCAGGACTAAACCAGGACTAAAACAGGACTAAACCAGGTCTAATCCAGGTCTAAACCAGGTCTAAACCAGGACAGAAACAGGACTAAACCAGGACTAAACCAGGACTAAAACAGGACTAAACCAGGGCTAAACCAGGTCTAAACCAGGACTAAACCAGGTCTAATCCAGGACTAAACCAGGACTAAAGCAGGACTAAACCAGGACTAAAGCAGGTCTAAACCAGGACTAAAGCAGGTCTAAACCAGGACTAAAGCAGGTCTAAACCAGGACTAAACCAGGGCTAAACCAGGTCTAAACCAGGACTAAACCAGGACTAAACCAGGACTAAACCAAGACTAAACCAGGACTAAACCAGGTCTAAACCAGGTCTAAACCAGGACTAAACCAGGGCTAAACCAGGTCTAAACCAGGACTAAACAGGGCTAAACCAGGACTAAACCAGGTCTAAACCAGGACTAAACCAGGTCTAAACCAGGTCTAAACCAGGTCTAAACCAGGACTAAACCAGGGCTAAACCAGGTCTAAACCAGGACTAAACCAGGGCTAAACCGGGACTAAACCAGGACTAAACCAGGACTAAACCAGGACTAAACCAAGTCTAAACCAGGTCTAAACCAGGACTAAACCAGGTCTGAACCAGGACTAAACCAGGACTAAACCAGGTCTAAACCAGGGCTAAACCAGGTCTAAACCAGGACTAAACCAGGACTAAACCAGGTCTAAACCAGGACTAAACCAGGACTAAACCAGGACTAAACCAGGTCTAAACCAGGGCTAAACCAGGTCTAAACCAGGACTAAACCAGGTCTAAACCAGGACTAAACCAGGACTAAAACAGGACTGAACCAGGACTAAACCAGGACTGAACCAGGACTGAACCAGGACTGAACCAGGTCTAAACCAGGACTAAACCAGGACTAAAACAGGACTGAACCAGGACTAAACCAGGACTAAACCAGGACTGAACCAGGACTGAACCAGGACTGAACCAGGTCTAAAACAGGTCTAAGCCAGGTCAGTGCCCGCAGAGGGTGCTCCACACCAAGCTCAGCAGGGTGCGTTTCCTCGGGAACTCCGTCAGGCGGTGCTGGACGGCGTCCAGGACCTTTGCGCTGAAGCCTCTCTGGGCGATGGCATGAATTTAATTTGCCGCTTCTTCCGACCTTTGCACAGGTCTTTATACACGGCAGAGGCCACGTCTTTGTACTTATCTGGGTTCACCACAACGTCCCACTGCGAAACCTGGTCCTCCAGCTGTGCCAGCAGGTCCTGGGAGAAAGCTACTGACGGAGGGTCAAATGATTTCTGGAAGATCTTGGACACCAGCACATCCACGAGGTCGTTGCAGTTGTCGCTGCTCCACGGTTTGAACAGGAAGTCTGGCCTCTTTGAGGAAGAGTGTCTGGGCACATCTGGAGGCGGCACTGGAGCTTCAGACTCTATCCTGTCTGTATCTGAGGGCACCAAAGGGACCACAGAAGACAGAGGATACCCTACACTCGTGTATTGTCCCAGTCTGCTGGGCTCAGGCCTGTCCTCTGGCTGTGGGCTGTGAAGGACGGCAGGACTGCCGGTCTTCTGGGCCCTGGTGTCAGGGGGGAGATCGAGTGGCTCCTGGGTGTGTGTGAGCTGGTGGTGTTGCCTCGGCGTTTGTGTTGTTTGGAGACGGGACATCCTGAGGATTATTCTGCGGATACCCCCCAGAGCTCTATGGACCGGGTCCTGCTGGAAGGACAGCTGTGTCTGACTGCGCACCCAGCGAGACATTTGGTCCAGAAAGCCTTGAATTTTAACCTGGGCGCGCCTTTTGAATGTTGGCCGGCTTTTCACTACAGCCATGTTGGTTGTGATGACATCGGTCAGGGTCTCACTAAGCTCTGTGAAACATCCCTGGCTGATGTACAGGGGCAGCCTTTCATATACGTCTCCCACCGCAGGAACCAGATCCACAAGAAGAGGAGATACCAGCTCCACAAGAAGAGGAGATGCCTTTTCCATCACCTCCTCTGGGGACACTGCACGATGCACATCAGAGCTGGTGCTGAGGTCCCTCAGTACATCAAGGAGTGCTGATTTTGCATAGCACTTGGTGAAGTAACCCTTGATCTTTTCAGCCACTCCTGTGAGACGGAGAAAGGGGGTAAAGCAGAAGGAGCCGTCCTCTGTGATGGAGCTGACAATGGAGGAGGCTGTTTGGAGGCTCTCATCGATCAGGATCTTCTCCTCTGCTCCACTCAGCCTCAAGCCCTCAGCCAGCAAGATCTCTCTCACCTCTGCTGTGGCCTCTTGGATGCAGGGGCTGGAGGATCTTGGCAGTATAATCGGGCTGCCAGGTCTCTTGGGGTCCTCCTCCTGGGGCTCAGGCGATGTAGCCATCTGTTTTGTAGGAAAACAGCCTCCACATCCTTGACTCACCTTGTTTTTCAAAGAGCGCAGCATTTTTCTGGCATGCCTGACCAGGTCTTGTATGGGCTTTTCCAGGGGGGTGTAAACAGGCTCTGTAGATTCGTCAGGGAGCACCAGGCATTTGTTCTGCACTTGGCTCTGGTACAGGGTGGCGTTTACGTTGCTCGTCACTTCTACAATCAGCCCGAGCAGAGAGTATTGATGGACTGGTGACTGGATCCCAGCAATGAATGAAAACACTCAGTGAGGCTTGCTTGTACTGCCTCTCCGACTGCCTGCTCAGATACCTGCAGGGGGGGCTCTCGTGTGCCTCCCTCTAACACAATGTTCCTGAAGCCATCCAGGATCAGTTTGGAGAGGGTGGAGATCACCGTCAGGAACATCTCTGCCAGGACCTCTCTGGACTTGGTTTGTGCGAGTTGTGTAGCTTGATCCCAGAAGATGACCACCAGGGGCCGGACCTGATCAGTGGTGATGTGTGGTATGGACTCATCGAGAAGAGAGTGCTCCTCTGGGCCGGATTTAGCCTTGTCCATGGTCCTGTAATAGTCTAAGTGTTTAGATAATAACTCTAATGAGTGTTGTGAGCAAGAGCGAAGAGTTTGACTTTCTGTGAACTCGAGTCAGCCCCACCAACCCTGAGGTCAAAGTGTCCTGTGACTTCAAGGTGACTTCAAAGAGACTTTAAAGAGACTTTAAAGAGACTTCAAAGCCTTTTTGGCCTTTGACCTGTTCCAGTGGAAGTTACCATGGCAACCACATGGCATCACAACATTCTATTGGCCAATAATAATAATGGGTACAGATGGGAGCAGCTAAAATAAATACAGTTCAAATGTAGGATTTTGTTGTACTATCGCGAGTGAATGGGCTCAGTTACCAATAAAAAAGATGACTTTAAAGATTTGTAAAGAAACCATCCATCCATCTTCATCCATCCATCCGTCCATCTTCTCCATCCATCCATCCATCCGTCCATCTTCTCCATCCGTCCATCTTCTCCATCCGTCCATCTTCTCCATCCATCCATCCATCTTCATCCATCCATCCGTCCATCTTCTCCATCCATCCATCTTCTCCATCCGTCCATCTTCTCCATCCGTCCATCTTCTCCATCCGTCCATCTTCTCCATCCATCCATCCATCTTCTCCATCCATCCATCCATCTTCTCCATCCGTCCATCTTCTCCATCCATCCATCTTCTCCATCCGTCCATCTTCTCCCACTTAATCCGGCTGGGTCGCGGGGGCAGTTTGCTGCCCAATCCTCATAGCACCTGAGCCCCCATGAACCCCTCTGCAGGTGGTGAACCCACAGGAGGGTGATGTCAAATCTTCTCACCAAATGTGTGCTGGTAGATTTCTATATCACCTACACCTTGGATACAAGCCTACACCTACACCTTTGATACAAGCCTACACCCACACCTTGGATACAAGCCTACACCTACACCTTTGATACAAGCCTACACCTACACCTTGGATACAAGCCTACACCTACACCTTTGATACAAGCCTACACCCACACCTTGGATACAAGCCTACACCTACACCTTGGATACAAGCCTACACCTACACCTTTGATACAAGCCTACACCCACACCTTGGATACAAGCCTACACCTACACCTTGGATACAAGCCTACACCTACACCTTTGATACAAGCCTACACCCACACCTTTGATACAAGCCTACACCTACACCTTTGATACAAGCCTACACCTACACCTTGGATACAAGCCTACACCTACACCTTTGATACAAGCCTACACCTACACCTTTGATACAAGCCTACACCTACACCTTGGATACAAGCCTACACCTACACCTTTGATACAAGCCTACACCTACACCTTTGATACAAGCCTACACCTACACCTTGGATACAAGCCTACACCTACACCTTTGATACAAGCCTACACCTACACCTTTGATACAAGCCTACACCCACACCTTTGATACAAGCCTACACCTACACCTTTGATACAAGCCTACACCTACACCTTTGATACAAGCCTACACCTACACCTTTGATACAAGCCTACACCTACACCTTGGATACAAGCCTACACCTACACCTTTGATACAAGCCTACACCTACACCTTTGATACAAGCCTACACCCACACCTTGGATACAAGCCTACACCTACACCTTTGATACAAGCCTACACCTACACCTTGGATACAAGCCTACACCTACACCTTGGATACAAGCCTACACCTACACCTTTGATACAAGCCTACACCTACACCTTTGATACAAGCCTACACCCACACCTTGGATACAAGCCTACACCTACACCTTTGATACAAGCCTACACCTACACCTTTGATACAAGCCTACACCTACACCTTGGATACAAGCCTACACCTACACCTTTGATACAAGCCTACACCTACACCTTTGATACAAGCCTACACCTACACCTTGGATACAAGCCTACACCTACACCTTTGATACAAGCCTACACCTACACCTTTGATACAAGCCTACACCTACACCTTGGATACAAGCCTACACCTACACCTTGGATACAAGCCTACACCTACACCTTTGATACAAGCCTACACCTACACCTTGGATACAAGCCTACACCTACACCTTGGATACAAGCCTACACCTACACCTTGGATACAAGCCTACACCTACACCTTGGATACAAGCCTACACCCACACCTTGGATACAAGCCTACACCTACACCTTTGATACAAGCCTACACCCACACCTTGGATACAAGCCTCCACCTACACCTTGGATACAAGCCTCCACCTACACCTTGGATACAAGCCTACACCTACACCTTTGATACAAGCCTACACCTACACCTTGGATACAAGCCTACACCTACACCTTTGATACAAGCCTACACCCACACCTTGGATACAAGGCTACACCTACACCTTGGATACAAGCCTACACCTACACCTTGGATACAAGCCTACACCTACACCTTGGATACAAGCCTACACCTACACCTTTGATACAAGCCTACACCTACACCTTTGATACAAGCCTACACCTACACCTTGGATACAAGCCTACACCTACACCTTGGATACAAGCCTACACCCACACCTTGGATACAAGCCTACACCTACACCTTTGATACAAGCCTACACCCACACCTTGGATACAAGCCTCCACCTACACCTTGGATACAAGCCTCCACCTACACCTTGGATACAAGCCTACACCTACACCTTTGATACAAGCCTACACCTACACCTTTGATACAAGCCTACACCTACACCTTGGATACAAGCCTACACCTACACCTTTGATACAAGCCTACACCCACACCTTGGATACAAGGCTACACCTACACCTTGGATACAAGCCTACACCTACACCTTGGATACAAGCCTACACCTACACCTTGGATACAAGCCTACACCTACACCTTTGATACAAGCCTACACCTACACCTTGGATACAAGCCTACACCCACACCTTGGATACAAGCCTACACCTACACCTTTGATACAAGCCTACACCCACACCTTGGATACAAGCCTCCACCTACACCTTGGATACAAGCCTCCACCTACACCTTGGATACAAGCCTACACCTACACCTTTGATACAAGCCTACACCTACACCTTGGATACAAGCCTACACCTACACCTTTGATACAAGCCTACACCCACACCTTGGATACAAGGCTACACCTACACCTTGGATACAAGCCTCCACCTACACCTTGGATACAAGCCTACACCTACACCTTTGATACAAGCCTACACCTACACCTTGGATACAAGCCTACACCTACACCTTGGATACAAGCCTACACCTACACCTTTGATACAAGCCTACACCCACACCTTGGATACAAGGCTACACCTACACCTTGGATACAAGCCTACACCTACACCTTGGATACAAGCCTACACCTACACCTTGGATACAAGCCTACACCTACACCTTTGATACAAGCCTACACCTACACCTTTGATACAAGCCTACACCTACACCTTGGATACAAGCCTACACCTACACCTTGGATACAAGCCTACACCCACACCTTGGATACAAGCCTACACCTACACCTTTGATACAAGCCTACACCCACACCTTGGATACAAGCCTCCACCTACACCTTGGATACAAGCCTCCACCTACACCTTGGATACAAGCCTACACCTACACCTTTGATACAAGCCTACACCTACACCTTGGATACAAGCCTACACCTACACCTTTGATACAAGCCTACACCCACACCTTGGATACAAGGCTACACCTACACCTTGGATACAAGCCTCCACCTACACCTTGGATACAAGCCTACACCTACACCTTTGATACAAGCCTACACCTACACCTTGGATACAAGCCTACACCTACACCTTGGATACAAGCCTACACCTACACCTTTGATACAAGCCTACACCTACACCTTTGATACAAGCCTACACCTACACCTTTGATACAAGCCTACACCTACACCTTGGATACAAGCCTACACCTACATTTAGTGTATTTCATGACAAAGTACAGTGTTTTTAATGGGGAAATGTGCCTCTGGTCTCCAGGTGAGTGTGTGACATCATCAGATTGTAGAAGGTGAAAACCAGGCGCTGGTTCTAGAATGTGCTGATGTCATCGTCACTCTCAGGTTTCTGAAATATTTAACATCTTTTTAACCTCTAACTACTAATAATAATAATTAGGGCTGTTAAATGATTCATTTTTATACGGCCGTTCTAAGACGGGACGTATTATGGTGTGGCGCTGTCCGTCCGTCCGTCTGTGGACACTTCAAAGCTTTGAAGTCTTTGAAGCTTTGTCTTCATGAAAGATCTGAACTCTCTTCTCACATGTTCTGCTGCTGAAAGCGAGAACAACCCACATTCTGCTTCTTTGAGCTTTGACACATTAAAGCTTTGGAGTGTCTTTAAGTTCTGTTGCTGTGATCTGATTGTGGAATTCCGATTCTAGAATTCTATATACAATAATTCAAAGTACGGGCGTATTTTGCCCCGCTGGAGGAGCTCTTGTTCAAACCTCTATTAAGATCAGAAATTCCACAGTTAATTGCAATTAATCAGATCTTGAATTGCATGTTTAAAATGGTCTTATTTTGCATTTCAAGCCGTTTTAAAGCCATAATGTAAAGCAATTTGTCCCCATTTAGCGATCGCTGCAGTTCTTTTCTTTGCCGTGTGACTCTCCACAGGTCTGTGGTGACTTTGCCGAACAGTAGTTTGGCAGACCTGAGGTTGAGACGCTCCGGCTGCTGCCTCCAGTCTCTTTTACAACACCATCAAAACAATAATGTGCTTCTGCCGACTTTACTCCAGATACTAAATATATCACTGCATAGGACTGAACCAGGTCTGAACCAGGACTGAACCAGGACTGAACCAGGACTAAACCAGGACTGAACCAGGACTGAACCAGGACTGAACCAGGACTGAACCAGGTCTAAACCAGGACTGAACCAGGACTGAACCAGGACTGAACCAGGACTGAACCAGGACTGAACCAGGACTAAACCAGGACTGAACCAGGACTGAACCAGGACTGAACCAGGACTGAACCAGGACTGAACCAGGTCTAAACCAGGACTGAACCAGGACTGAACCAGGTCTAAACCAGGACTGAACCAGGACTGAACCAGGTCTGAACCAGGACTGAACCAGGTCTAAACCAGGACTGAACCAGGGCTGAACCAGGACTGAACCAGGACTGAACCAGGACTAAACCAGGACTGAACCAGGTCTAAACCAGGACTGAACCAGGACTGAACCAGGACTGAACCAGGACTGAACCAGGACTGAACCAGGTCTGAACCAGGACTGAACCAGGACTGAACCAGGACTGAACCAGGACTGAACCAGGTCTGAACCAGGTCTGAACCAGGACTGAACCAGGACTGAACCAGGACTGAACCAGGTCTAAACCAGGACTAAACCAGGTCTGAACCAGGACTGAACCAGGTCTAAACCAGGACTGAACCAGGTCTAAACCAGGACTGAACCAGGTCTAAACCAGGACTGAACCAGGACTAAACCAGGACTGAACCAGGACTAAACCAGGACTGAACCAGGACTGAACCAGGTCTAAACCAGGACTAAACCAGGACTGAACCAGGACTGAACCAGGACTGAACCAGGACTAAACCAGGACTGAACCAGGACTAAACCAGGACTGAACCAGGTCTGAACCAGGTCTGAACCAGGACTGAACCAGGACTAAACCAGGACTGAACCAGGACTAAACCAGGTCTAAACCAGGACTGAACCAGGACTAAACCAGGACTGAACCAGGACTGAACCAGGACTAAACCAGGTCTAAACCAGGACTGAACCAGGTCTAAACCAGGACTGAACCAGGACTGAACCAGGACTGAACCAGGACTAAACCAGGACTGAACCAGGTCTAAACCAGGACTGAACCAGGACTGAACCAGGACTAAACCAGGACTGAACCAGGTCTAAACCAGGACTGAACCAGGTCTAAACCAGGACTGAACCAGGACTAAACCAGGACTGAACCAGGTCTGAACCAGGACTGAACCAGGTCTAAACCAGGACTGAACCAGGTCTAAACCAGGACTGAACCAGGACTAAACCAGGTCTAAACCAGGACTGAACCAGGTCTGAACCAGGACTGAACCAGGACTAAACCAGGTCTAAACCAGGACTGAACCAGGACTGAACCAGGACTGAACCAGGTCTAAACCAGGACTGAACCAGGACTGAACCAGGACTGAACCAGGACTAAACCAGGACTGAACCAGGTCTAAACCAGGTCTGAACCAGGACTGAACCAGGACTAAACCAGGACTGAACCAGGACTGAACCAGGACTAAACCAGGACTGAACCAGGTCTAAACCAGGACTGAACCAGGACTGAACCAGGACTAAACCAGGACTGAACCAGGTCTAAACCAGGACTGAACCAGGACTAAACCAGGACTGAACCAGGACTAAACCAGGACTGAACCAGGACTAAACCAGGACTGAACCAGGTCTGAACCAGGACTGAACCAGGTCTGAACCAGGACTGAACCAGGTCTAAACCAGGACTGAACCAGGTCTGAACCAGGACTGAACCAGGTCTGAACCAGGACTGAACCAGGTCTAAACCAGGACTGAACCAGGTCTGAACCAGGACTGAACCAGGTCTAAACCAGGACTGAACCAGGACTAAACCAGGACTGAACCAGGACTGAACCAGGACTGAACCAGGACTGAACCAGGTCTAAACCAGGACTGAACCAGGACTGAACCAGGACTGAACCAGGTCTAAACCAGGACTGAACCAGGACTGAACCAGGACTGAACCAGGACTGAACCAGGACTAAACCAGGACTGAACCAGACCTAAACCAGGACTGAACCAGGACTGAACCAGGACTGAACCAGGACTGAACCAGGGCTGAACCAGGACTGAACCAGGACTGAACCAGGACTAAACCAGGACTGAACCAGGTCTAAACCAGGACTGAACCAGGACTGAACCAGGACTGAACCAGGTCTGAACCAGGACTGAACCAGGACTAAACCAGGACTGAACCAGGACTAAACCAGGTCTAAACCAGGACTGAACCAGGACTAAACCAGGACTGAACCAGGACTGAACCAGGACTAAACCAGGACTGAACCAGGACTAAACCAGGACTGAACCAGGTCTAAACCAGGACTGAACCAGGACTGAACCAGGACTAAACCAGGACTGAACCAGGTCTAAACCAGGACTGAACCAGGACTGAACCAGGACTGAACCAGGTCTAAACCAGGACTGAACCAGGACTGAACCAGGACTGAACCAGGACTGAACCAGGACTGAACCAGGACTAAACCAGGACTGAACCAGACCTAAACCAGGACTGAACCAGGACTGAACCAGGACTGAACCAGGGCTGAACCAGGACTGAACCAGGACTGAACCAGGACTAAACCAGGACTGAACCAGGTCTAAACCAGGACTGAACCAGGACTGAACCAGGACTGAACCAGGTCTGAACCAGGACTGAACCAGGACTAAACCAGGACTGAACCAGGACTAAACCAGGTCTAAACCAGGACTGAACCAGGACTAAACCAGGACTGAACCAGGACTGAACCAGGACTAAACCAGGTCTAAACCAGGACTGAACCAGGTCTAAACCAGGACTGAACCAGGACTGAACCAGGACTGAACCAGGACTAAACCAGGACTGAACCAGGTCTAAACCAGGACTGAACCAGGACTGAACCAGGACTAAACCAGGACTGAACCAGGTCTAAACCAGGACTGAACCAGGTCTAAACCAGGACTGAACCAGGACTAAACCAGGACTGAACCAAGTCTGAACCAGGACTGAACCAGGTCTAAACCAGGACTGAACCAGGTCTAAACCAGGACTGAACCAGGTCTAAACCAAGTCTAAACCAGGACTGAACCAGGTCTGAACCAGGACTGAACCAGGACTAAACCAGGTCTAAACCAGGACTGAACCAGGACTGAACCAGGACTGAACCAGGTCTAAACCAGGACTGAACCAGGACTGAACCAGGACTGAACCAGGTCTAAACCAGGACTAAACCAGGACTAAACCAGGACTGAACCAGGTCTAAACCAGGTCTGAACCAGGACTGAACCAGGACTAAACCAGGACTGAACCAGGACTGAACCAGGACTAAACCAGGACTGAACCAGGTCTAAACCAGGACTGAACCAGGACTGAACCAGGACTAAACCAGGACTGAACCAGGTCTAAACCAGGACTGAACCAGGTCTAAACCAGGACTGAACCAGGACTAAACCAGGACTGAACCAGGTCTGAACCAGGACTGAACCAGGTCTAAACCAGGACTGAACCAGGACTGAACCAGGACTAAACCAGGACTGAACCAGGTCTAAACCAGGACTGAACCAGGACTAAACCAGGACTGAACCAGGACTGAACCAGGACTGAACCAGGACTGAACCAGGACTGAACCAGGTCTGAACCAGGACTGAACCAGGACTGAACCAGGACTGAACCAGGACTGAACCAGGACTGAACCAGGACTAAACCAGGACTGAACCAGGTCTGAACCAGGACTGAACCAGGTCTGAACCAGGACTGAACCAGGTCTAAACCAGGACTGAACCAGGTCTGAACCAGGACTGAACCAGGTCTGAACCAGGACTGAACCAGGTCTAAACCAGGACTGAACCAGGTCTGAACCAGGACTGAACCAGGTCTAAACCAGGACTGAACCAGGACTAAACCAGGACTGAACCAGGACTGAACCAGGACTGAACCAGGACTGAACCAGGTCTAAACCAGGACTGAACCAGGACTGAACCAGGACTGAACCAGGTCTAAACCAGGACTGAACCAGGACTGAACCAGGACTGAACCAGGACTGAACCAGGACTGAACCAGGACTAAACCAGGACTGAACCAGACCTAAACCAGGACTGAACCAGGACTGAACCAGGACTGAACCAGGACTGAACCAGGGCTGAACCAGGACTGAACCAGGACTGAACCAGGACTAAACCAGGACTGAACCAGGTCTAAACCAGGACTGAACCAGGACTGAACCAGGACTGAACCAGGTCTGAACCAGGACTGAACCAGGACTAAACCAGGACTGAACCAGGACTAAACCAGGTCTAAACCAGGACTGAACCAGGACTAAACCAGGACTGAACCAGGACTGAACCAGGACTAAACCAGGTCTAAACCAGGACTGAACCAGGTCTAAAACCAGGACTGAACCAGGACTGAACCAGGACTGAACCAGGACTAAACCAGGACTGAACCAGGTCTAAACCAGGACTGAACCAGGACTGAACCAGGACTAAACCAGGACTGAACCAGGTCTAAACCAGGACTGAACCAGGACTGAACCAGGACTGAACCAGGTCTAAACCAGGACTGAACCAGGACTGAACCAGGACTGAACCAGGACTGAACCAGGACTGAACCAGGACTAAACCAGGACTGAACCAGACCTAAACCAGGACTGAACCAGGACTGAACCAGGACTGAACCAGGGCTGAACCAGGACTGAACCAGGACTGAACCAGGACTAAACCAGGACTGAACCAGGTCTAAACCAGGACTGAACCAGGACTGAACCAGGACTGAACCAGGTCTGAACCAGGACTGAACCAGGACTAAACCAGGACTGAACCAGGACTAAACCAGGTCTAAACCAGGACTGAACCAGGACTAAACCAGGACTGAACCAGGACTGAACCAGGACTAAACCAGGTCTAAACCAGGACTGAACCAGGTCTAAACCAGGACTGAACCAGGACTGAACCAGGACTGAACCAGGACTAAACCAGGACTGAACCAGGTCTAAACCAGGACTGAACCAGGACTGAACCAGGACTAAACCAGGACTGAACCAGGTCTAAACCAGGACTGAACCAGGTCTAAACCAGGACTGAACCAGGACTAAACCAGGACTGAACCAGGTCTGAACCAGGACTGAACCAGGTCTAAACCAGGACTGAACCAGGTCTAAACCAGGACTGAACCAGGACTAAACCAGGTCTAAACCAGGACTGAACCAGGTCTGAACCAGGACTGAACCAGGACTAAACCAGGTCTAAACCAGGACTGAACCAGGACTGAACCAGGACTGAACCAGGTCTAAACCAGGACTGAACCAGGACTGAACCAGGACTGAACCAGGTCTAAACCAGGACTAAACCAGGACTAAACCAGGACTGAACCAGGTCTAAACCAGGTCTGAACCAGGACTGAACCAGGACTAAACCAGGACTGAACCAGGACTGAACCAGGACTAAACCAGGACTGAACCAGGTCTAAAACCAGGACTGAACCAGGACTGAACCAGGACTAAACCAGGACTGAACCAGGTCTAAACCAGGACTGAACCAGGTCTAAACCAGGACTGAACCAGGACTAAACCAGGACTGAACCAGGTCTGAACCAGGACTGAACCAGGTCTAAACCAGGACTGAACCAGGACTGAACCAGGACTAAACCAGGACTGAACCAGGTCTAAACCAGGACTGAACCAGGTCTAAACCAGGACTGAACCAGGTCTAAACCAGGACTAAACCAGGACTGAACCAGGACTGAACCAGGACTGAACCAGGTCTAAACCAGGACTGAACCAGGACTGAACCAGGACTGAACCAGGACTGAACCAGGACTGAACCAGGTCTAAACCAGGACTGAACCAGGTCTAAACCAGGACTGAACCAGGTCTAAACCAGGACTGAACCAGGACTGAACCAGGACTGAACCAGGTCTAAACCAGGACTGAACCAGGTCTAAACCAGGACTGAACCAGGTCTAAACCAGGACTGAACCAGGACTGAACCAGGACTGAACCAGGACTGAACCAGGACTGAACCAGGTCTAAACCAGGACTGAACCAGGACTGAACCAGGTCTAAACCAGGACTAAACCAGGACTGAACCAGGACTGAACCAGGTCTAAACCAGGTCTGAACCAGGACTGAACCAGGACTAAACCAGGTCTAAACCAGGACTAAACCAGGACTAAACCAGGACTGAACCAGGACTGAACCAGGTCTAAACCAGGACTGAACCAGGACTGAACCAGGACTGAACCAGGACTGAACCAGGTCTAAACCAGGACTGAACCAGGACTGAACCAGGACTGAACCAGGACTAAACCAGGACTAAACCAGGACTAAACCAGGACTGAACCAGGTCTAAACCAGGACTGAACCAGGACTAAACCAGGACTAAACCAGGACTAAACCAGGACTGAACCAGGTCTAAACCAGGACTGAACCAGGACTAAACCAGGACTGAACCAGGACTGAACCAGGACTGAACCAGGACTGAACCAGGACTGAACCAGGTCTAAACCAGGACTGAACCAGGACTAAACCAGGACTAAACCAGGACTGAACCAGGTCTAAACCAGGACTGAACCAGGACTGAACCAGGACTGAACCAGGACTGAACCAGGGCTGAACCAGGACTAAACCAGGACTAAACCAGGACTGAACCAGGACTGAACCAGGTCTAAACCAGGACTAAACCAGGACTAAACCAGGTCTAAACCAGGACTAAACCAGGTCTAAACCAGGTCTGAACCAGGACTGAACCAGGACTGAACCAGGTCTAAACCAGGACTGAACCAGGACTGAACCAGGACTAAACCAGGACTGAACCAGGACTGAACCAGGACTGAACCAGGACTAAACCAGGACTAAACCAGGACTAAACCAGGACTGAACCAGGTCTAAACCAGGACTGAACCAGGACTAAACCAGGACTAAACCAGGACTAAACCAGGACTGAACCAGGTCTAAACCAGGACTGAACCAGGACTAAACCAGGACTGAACCAGGACTGAACCAGGACTGAACCAGGACTGAACCAGGTCTAAACCAGGACTGAACCAGGACTAAACCAGGACTAAACCAGGACTAAACCAGGACTGAACCAGGTCTAAACCAGGACTGAACCAGGACTAAACCAGGACTGAACCAGGACTGAACCAGGACTGAACCAGGACTAAACCAGGACTAAACCAGGACTGAACCAGGACTGAACCAGGTCTAAACCAGGACTAAACCAGGTCTAAACCAGGACTGAACCAGGTCTAAACCAGGACTAAACCAGGACTGAACCAGGACTAAACCAGGACTGAACCAGGAGTGAACCAGGACTGAACCAGGACTGAACCAGGACTGAACCAGGTCTAAACCAGGACTAAACCAGGTCTAAACCAGGACTAAACCAGGACTAAACCAGGTCTAAACCAGGACTGAACCAGGACTAAACCAGGACTGAACCAGGACTGAACCAGGACTGAACCAGGACTGAACCAGGACTAAACCAGGACTAAACCAGGACTGAACCAGGACTGAAACAGGTCTAAACCAGGACTAAACCAGGACTAAACCAGGACTGAACCAGGACTGAACCAGGACTGAACCAGGACTGAACCAGGACTGAACCAGGACTGAACCTGGTCTAAACCAGGACTGAACCAGGACTGAACCAGGACTGAACCAGGACTAAACCAGGACTAAACCAGGTCTAAACCAGGACTGAACCAGGTCTAAACCAGGACTAAACCAGGACTAAACCAGGACTGAACCAGGTCTAAACCAGGACTGAACCAGGACTGAACCAGGACTAAACCAGGTCTAAACCAGGACTGAACCAGGACTGAACCAGGTCTAAACCAGGACTGAACCAGGACTAAACCAGGTCTAAACCAGGACTGAACCAGGACTGAACCAGGACTAAACCAGGACTGAACCAGGTCTAAACCAGGACTGAACCAGGACTGAACCAGGACTGAACCAGGACTGAACCAGGTCTGAACCAGGACTGAACCAGGACTGAACCAGGACTAAACCAGGTCTAAACCAGGACTGAACCAGGACTGAACCAGGTCTAAACCAGGACTAAACCAGGACTAAACCAGGACTGAACCAGGACTGAACCAGGTCTAAACCAGGACTGAACCAGGACTGAACCAGGACTAAACCAGGTCTAAACCAGGACTAAACCAGGACTGAACCAGGACTGAACCAGGACTAAACCAGGTCTAAACCAGGACTGAACCAGGACTGAACCAGGTCTAAACCAGGACTAAACCAGGACTAAACCAGGACTGAACCAGGACTGAACCAGGTCTAAACCAGGACTGAACCAGGACTGAACCAGGACTAAACCAGGTCTAAACCAGGACTGAACCAGGACTGAACCAGGTCTAAACCAGGACTGAACCAGGACTGAACCAGGTCTAAACCAGGACTAAACCAGGACTAAACCAGGACTGAACCAGGACTGAACCAGGTCTAAACCAGGACTGAACCAGGACTAAACCAGGACTGAACCAGGTCTAAACCAGGACTGAACCAGGTCTAAACCAGGACTGAACCAGGTCTAAACCAGGACTGAACCAGGACTATACCAGAACTGAACCAGGTCTGAACCAGGACTGAACCAGGACTGAACCAGGTCTAAACCAGGACTAAACCAGGACTAAACCAGGACTGAACCAGGACTGAACCAGGTCTAAACCAGGACTGAACCAGGACTGAACCAGGACTAAACCAGGTCTGAACCAGGACTGAACCAGGACTGAACCAGGTCTAAACCAGGACTGAACCAGGACTGAACCAGGACTAAACCAGGACTGAACCAGGACTGAACCAGGACTGAACCAGGACTAAACCAGGACTAAACCAGGACTAAACCAGGACTGAACCAGGTCTAAACCAGGACTGAACCAGGACTAAACCAGGACTAAACCAGGACTAAACCAGGACTGAACCAGGTCTAAACCAGGACTGAACCAGGACTAAACCAGGACTGAACCAGGACTGAACCAGGACTGAACCAGGTCTAAACCAGGACTGAACCAGGACTAAACCAGGACTAAACCAGGACTAAACCAGGACTGAACCAGGTCTAAACCAGGACTGAACCAGGACTAAACCAGGACTGAACCAGGACTGAACCAGGACTGAACCAGGACTAAACCAGGACTGAACCAGGACTGAACCAGGACTGAACCAGGACTGAACCAGGACTGAACCAGGACTGAACCAGGTCTAAACCAGGACTAAACCAGGTCTAAACCAGGACTGAACCAGGTCTAAACCAGGACTAAACCAGGACTGAACCAGGACTAAACCAGGACTGAACCAGGACTGAACCAGGACTGAACCAGGACTGAACCAGGACTGAACCAGGTCTAAACCAGGACTAAACCAGGTCTAAACCAGGACTAAACCAGGACTAAACCAGGTCTAAACCAGGACTGAACCAGGACTAAACCAGGACTGAACCAGGACTGAACCAGGACTGAACCAGGACTGAACCAGGACTAAACCAGGACTAAACCAGGACTGAACCAGGACTGAACCAGGACTGAACCAGGTCTAAACCAGGACTAAACCAGGACTAAACCAGGACTGAACCAGGACTGAACCAGGACTGAACCAGGACTGAACCAGGACTGAACCAGGACTGAACCAGGACTAAACCAGGACTGAACCAGGACTGAACCAGGACTGAACCAGGACTAAACCAGGACTAAACCAGGACTAAACCAGGACTGAACCAGGTCTAAACCAGGACTAAACCAGGACTAAACCAGGACTGAACCAGGTCTAAACCAGGACTGAACCAGGACTGAACCAGGACTAAACCAGGTCTAAACCAGGACTGAACCAGGACTGAACCAGGTCTAAACCAGGACTGAACCAGGACTAAACCAGGACTAAACCAGGACTGAACCAGGACTAAACCAGGACTAAACCAGGACTGAACCAGGACTAAACCAGGACTAAACCAGGACTGAACCAGGACTGAACCAGGACTGAACCAGGTCTGAACCAGGACTGAACCAGGACTGAACCAGGACTAAACCAGGACTAAACCAGGACTGAACCAGGACTGAACCAGGACTAAACCAGGACTAAACCAGGACTAAACCAGGACTGAACCAGGACTAAACCAGGACTAAACCAGGACTGAACCAGGACTGAACCAGGACTAAAACAGTAAAAAACCAGGACTAAACCAGTACTGAACCAGGACTGAACCAGGACTAAACCAGGACTTAACCAGGACTAAACCAGGACTGAACCAGGACTAAACCAGGACTAAACCAGGACTGAACCAGGACTGAACCAGGACTGAACCAGGACTAAACCAGGACTGAACCAGGACTAAACCAGGACTAAACCAGGACTAAACCAGGACTGAACCAGGACTGAACCAGGGACTAAACCAGGACTGAACCAGGACTGAACCAGGACTAAACCAGGACTAAACCAGGACTAAACCAGGACTGAACCAGGACTAAACCAGGACTAAACCAGGACTGAACCAGGACTAAACCAGGACTAAACCAGGACTAAACCAGGACTAAACCAGGACTGAGCCAGAACTGAACGAGGACTAAACCAGGACTAAGACAGGACTGAACCAGGACTGAACCAGGACTAAACCAGGACTGAACCAGGACTAAACCAGGACTAAACCAGGACTAAACCAGGACTAAACCAGGACTAAACCAGGACTAAACCAGGACTAAACCAGGACTGAACCAGGACTGAACCAGGACTAAACCAGGACTAAACCAGGACTGAACCAGGACTGAACCAGGACTAAACCAGGACTAAACCAGGACTAAACCAGGACTAAACCAGGACTAAACCAGGACTGAACCAGGACTAAACCAGGACTAAACCAGGACTAAACCAGGACTAAACCAGGACTAAACCAGGACTGAACCAGGACTAAACCAGGACTGAACCAGGACTAAACCAGGACTAAACCAGGACTAAACCAGGACTAAACCAGGACTAAACCAGGACTGAACCAGGACTAAACCAGGACTGAACCAGGACTGAACCAGGACTGAACCAGGACTAAACCAGGACTAAACCAGGACTAAACCAGGACTAAACCAGGACTAAACCAGGACTAAACCAGGACTGAACCAGGACTAAACCAGGACTAAACCAGGACTGAGGACTAAACCAGGACTGAACCAGGACTAAACCAGGACTGAACCAGGACTAAACCAGGACTGAACCAGGACTAAACCAGGACTAAACCAGGACTAAACCAGGACTGAACCAGGACTGAACCAGGACTGAACCAGGACTAAACCAGGACTAAACCAGGACTGAACCAGGACTAAACCAGGACTAAACCAGGACTAAACCAGGACTGAACCAGGACTAAACCAGGACTGAACCAGGACTAAACCAGGACTAAACCAGGACTGAACCAGGACTGAACCAGGACTAAACCAGGACTAAACCAGGACTAAACCAGGACTGAACCAGGACTAAACCAGGACTAAACCAGGACTAAACCAGGACTAAACCAGGACTGAACCAGGACTAAACCAGGACTGAACCAGGACTAAACCAGGACTAAACCAGGACTGAACCAGGACTGAACCAGGACTAAACCAGGACTAAACCAGGACTGAACCAGGACTGAACCAGGACTGAAACCAGGACTAAACCAGGACTAAACCAGGACTAAACCAGGACTGAACCAGGACTAAACCAGGACTGAACCAGGACTAAACCAGGACTAAACCAGGACTAAACCAGGACTAAACCAGGACTAGAACCAGGACTGAACCAGGACTAAACCAGGACTAAACCAGGACTAAACCAGGACTAAACCAGGACTGAACCAGGACTAAACCAGGACTAAACCAGGACTAAACCAGGACTGAACCAGGACTAAACCAGGACTAAACCAGGACTAAACCAGGACTGAACCAGGACAGAACCAGGACTGAACCAGGACTAAACCAGGACTGAACCAGGACTAAACCAGGACTGAACCAGGACTAAACCAGGACTGAACCAGGACTAAACCAGGACTGAACCAGGACTAAACCAGGACTAAACCAGGACTAAACCAGGACTAAACCAGGACTAAACCAGAACAGAACTAAACCAGGACTAAACCAGGACTAAACCAGGACTGAACCAGGACTAAACCAGGACTGAACCAGGACTAAACCAGGACTAAACCAGGACTGAACCAGGACTAAACCAGGACTAAACCAGGACTGAACCAGGACTAAACCAGGACTGAACCAGGACTAAACCAGGACTAAACCAGGACTAAACCAGGACTGAACCAGGACTAAACCAGGACTAAACCAGGACTGAACCAGGACTAAACCAGGACTGAACCAGGACTAAACCAGGACTAAACCAGGACTAAACCAGGACTGAACCAGGACTGAACCAGGACTAAACCAGGACTAAACCAGGACTAAACCAGGACTGAACCAGGACTAAACCAGGACTAAACCAGGACTAAACCAGGACTAAACCAGGACTAAACCAGGACTGAACCAGGACTAAACCAGGACTAAACCAGGACTAAACCAGGACTGAACCAGGACTAAACCAGGACTAAACCAGGACTGAACCAGGACTAAACCAGGACTAAACCAGGACTAAACCAGGACTAAACCAGGACTAAACCAGGACTAAACCAGGACTAAACCAGGACTAAACCAGGACTAAACCAGGACTAAACCAGGACTGAACCAGGACTAAACCAGGACTGAACCAGGACTAAACCAGGACTAAACCAGGACTAAACCAGGACTAAACCAGGACTAAACCAGGACTAAACCAGGACTAAACCAGGACTGAACCAGGACTAAACCAGGACTGAACCAGGACTAAACCAGGACTAAACCAGGACTAAACCAGGACTAAACCAGGACTGAACCAGGACTAAACCAGGACTAAACCAGGACTAAACCAGGACTAAACCAGGACTAAACCAGGACTCAACCAGGACTTAACCAGGACTGAAACATGACTAAACCAGGACTGAACCAGGACTAAACCAGGACTAAACCAGGACTAAACCAGGACTAAACCAGGACTAAACCAGGACTGAACCAGGACTAAACCAGGACTAAACCAGGACTAAACCAGGACTGAACCAGGACTGAACCAGGACTAAACCAGGACTAAACCAGGACTAAACCAGGACTAAACCAGGACTAAACCAGGACTGAACCAGGACTAAACCAGGACTAAACCAGGACTAAACCAGGACTAAACCAGGACTAAACCAGGACTGAACCAGGACTAAACCAGGACTAAACCAGGACTGAACCAGGACTAAACCAGGACTGAACCAGGACTAAACCAGGACTAAACCAGGACTAAACCAGGACTGAACCAGGACTAAACCAGGACTGAACCAGGACTAAACCAGGACTAAACCAGGACTAAACCAGGACTAAACCAGGAAAGACCAGGACTAAACCAGGACTAAACCAGGACTAAACCAGGACTGAACCAGGACTAAACCAGGACTGAACCAGGACTGAACCAGGACTAAACCAGGACTAAACCAGGACTGAACCAGGACTAAACCAGGACTAAACCAGGACTAAACCAGGACTAAACCAGGACTGAACCAGGACTGAACCAGGACTGAACCAGGACTAAACCAGGACTAAACCAGGACTAAACCAGGACTAAACCAGGATTAGACCAGGACTAAACCAGAACTGAACAAGGACTAAACCAGGACTAGACAGGACTAAATAAGGACCTAAACCAGGACTGAACCAGGTCAAAACCAGGTCTACACCAGGACTGAACCATGAATAAACCAGGATTAGACCAGGACTAAACAAGGACTGAACCAGGACTAGACCAGGACTAAACCAGGACTAAACCAGGACTAAACCAGGACTGAACCAGGACTAAACCAGGACTAAACCAGGACTAAACCAGGACTAAACCAGGACTAAACCAGGACTGAACCAGGACTGAACCAGGACTAAACCAGGACTAAACCAGGACTAAACCAGGACTAAACCAGGACTAAACCAGGACTGAACCAGGACTGAACCAGGACTAAACCAGGACTAAACCAGGACTGAACCAGGACTGAACCAGAGTC